>JACATO010000685.1:110000-244101 GCA_018389105.1 Nautilus pompilius
CCAGTAATTTTTCCTCTTCAGAAAGTTCTTTGTACCTTAGACTTCGGCATTAAAAAAAAAGTATTTTAATTCGTTCTTTTTTTCCCGATAAAAGGAGAAAAACAAACTCAAATCCCACCGGTTTTTAGACGAAACAGCCCCTCCCATTGAGTTTATAGATGAAGAAAAATATGTTTATTATTCCTTCAACGTTCTTTTGACCCGCGTTGATCCGTCAATGGTTTGTTGTTGTTTAAATATACTCCTCCACGATTTATGAACTAATTAGATTTTTTGCTCTCCTGCTTTGTTCGCAGAAACTTTGAGACGGCAATAAATGCTTCATCGTTAACAGCGCGACAGGAGGCTGTTCGGTTGTCCAGACCGATTCAAAGAACTAAATTATCATCATCTTAACGGCCAAAAAAAAGAAACGCCGTCGAGAGATTAGCTAACGAAACGGGCGAAGAGAGAAGATTCCATAACGTAGGATACTGCAGACATCCCTATCTCTTAAAAAAAAAAATAAAAAGAAAAGGAAGAGCTTTTTTTAAAAATGTTCGTAAAAGAAAATCCTGTCTTGGCAAAAGTAAATGTTTATACTTAATCCCTGTGCTGATTCTGTTTATTTATGTGTCTCTCTCTCTGTGTGTGGAGGGGTGGAGATGTAATAGCAGAAAGCTGTTTCTCAGTAGGATGCGAATGTTGTAGACAGTTTTCATTTCCTAAGAAAATTCTAACTTTCGGCGTTGGGAGAAAAGTGCGTGTGATCCGGGTAGATCGGCTATGCATATAACTCTGACAGCTTTATTCATATTAGGTGAGGGGGTTAAAAACCCGAGAATTTTGGTGTTGATATGCGGTTGCCAGAAAAACACCACCCAGCTTCCTTCCGAACGGGGGAGGGATGACGTCTACAGAGAGAGAGAGAGAGAGAGAGAGAGATGACGTCAGTACAGAGAGACAGAGAGAGAGAGAGTGAGATATGACGTCAGTACAGAGAGACAGAGAGAGTGTGAGATATGACGTCAGTACAGAGAGAGAGATGACGTCAGTACAGAGAGACAGAGAGAGAGAGTGAGATATGACATCAGTACAGAGAGACAGAGAGAGTGTGAGATATGACGTCAGTACAGAGAGACAGAGAGAGTGAGATATTACGTCAGTACAGAGAGACAGAGAGAGAGTGTGTGAGATATGACGTCAGTACAGAGAGACAGAGAGAGTGTGAGATATGACGTCAGTACAGAGAGAGAGATGACGTCAGTACAGAGAGACAAAGAGAGAGAGAGTGTGAGATATGACGTCAGTACAAAGAGAGCAGGGAATTTATTCGCGGAATGAATGCGCCATTGGTCTGAGAAACCTCTGGAGAATCAAATAAAAACCGGAACAGCTTCCGGGAGAGAGGCTGGCTTTGGTTACCCACATGTCGCTCCCCGAAACTTCCAAGGTTGTTATCACGCCCTATCCGAGCTACATTTAAATGATCCAACCAACCTTTGCGGAAGAATTTGAAAACACGTAAAAGGAGAAAGCGCCGACCAGAGGGAAGCTGATTTTTGTCTGCTGTTTCGGTGATGGTTGCATTAAAAATCGAAATCAAGGAAACATAGCTTGTGATTCTGGATCCTTCAAGGTGTGACAATGCATTTTTTTAAGACCGTAAACTTCGTCTTGCTAGTGTTTCTGGAATCTTAAACGCCACCAGCTCGTCTTTACCTTCTCTTTTTTCTCATTTAGTCTATCATCCGCTTGATGATAGTAGACCGCCATTTTAATGACGTCACCAGATCTCGAGGAACGGCTACAGTGGTGCAATCTTTCCAGATCAACGCCTCCCTCGAGTCTCTGGCTCGGCGGCCAGCTGTGCGTCCAGGGCGATGGGATCGGTCGTAGAGAGGAGAAATCTTCCTGTTCGAAAACCTGCTGAACTGGTCGTCGCAGGGGCGGTAGCAGAGAATATTTTAAACACAAGTTCGACGTCATGTGAGCGGCATGAGAAGGGGATGTCTGGAAACCATTCGTACAAAGCGAATGGTTAGGGTCGATATTAACATTGAACATGGCGATCGATCTTCCAGGACATGAAATGACATTTTACTTGTAAAATATTCATGGAAAAACGAGGTAATATTTAACTTATACCCCCGAAAAGCACGTAATCCAACATTTAATGCATGCAGTTACCTCTTCTTTTTTTTCTTTCCGTCGTAATCGATATACATGCAAATTATCGATGATATTCGATGATCGACATAAATTTACAAATAGGTTATAACTTACCATCTGGGCCCAATGCCAACGATTTTTAAAGCTTTATTCTCGCCCGCCCTGAAGCCGCAAAATTATTGCTAGTAATTCCTTTTTTTTCTCTCTCAAAATTCGCTATTTATTTTGACTGAGTTTAACAACTTTCCTGATAATCACCAATTAGACGTTGTGACGTCATTCGGCGTTCGTAGACGCTAGGAGAAGATGTCCCCGTACCACGTGATTGTAGTAGACGGGCCGCTTAAGTCATCGCACGGCTCAGAGAATGGTACAGTAATGAAAACGAGTTTACGCCGCGAATCGAATGAGGGAAATTAACTGGTAGCCAATTAACCACCCGGCCGACAGTAGGAAATAGTTATTTTGTAAACACGGTCGAGGGAGGGCAGCAGAGAAGAAAAACGGGGGAAGCTTTGAAAAATGTCGAAGAACGAAAAGAATTCACTTAATGAAAAGAAGAAGGAATAGATGAGTCAAGAAGCTGTTAAGCTGGCGTCAGTAGGTCATGGTAAAGTAGCGCAGGATGGGTAATTTTGTTGGATATCACTAACAAGCGAATAAGGAGACGTTTAAGACAGATATTAATTAAACCATTAGAGAGTTGATTTAACTGCCGATATATATATATAGTTGGAGAAACTCTCGATAAGCTTCCAACTTGTCCCATAACCCATAGGTGGTTGGGGCACCTCGAGAGGTGTGTCCAGAACATTTTACAAGCTGGCGGAGCCCATCCCTCTCCAGGTTGAGATTCGAGGTGTACGTTTAGCGTCCAGAGGAGGGCTGTACCGCTGCTTCGGGATTTTCGGCCCTCACCAGCGTCGGCGTGTACCTCCGACCCCACCGGGGATCAGTCACGCGACACAGCAATCGACGTGCGAACCGATGCGCCACGACGCCATCTCGGTAAGTTACACGGCTTTAAAAAAAAAAAAAGAAAAACGACTTCCGGCTCTACTCGCGAAATCCTTCTTTCTTTTCTAAAATTTCTTTATTAAATGAAGAACCACGTTTCAACCGTAAAAGGTGGGAGGACTGAGAGGAAGGCAGGTGATCCGCTGCTCTGATCGACCGGTGGGAAGTTCTGTCTGGCCGGGAGGAGGAGGGGGGAGGATAGTCTCATTCGCGAACGACCGTACTCACTACCAGCCTGTTTCGCGTGGATTGCTCCCGGCTTCCCTCCACTACCACCCAGGGCACTTCATCAGCCTCCACCCTGTTTTCTGCACGGGCGCAGATGGCGCCTAGTCCCGGGTGTCGAAAGCTTTTCGCACATCCGCAAGCATCGGCTTTTTAACCCCCGTCGGTTTCAGCCGCGTGAATGATATTAAATACGTGTGAAGTTTACTTACCATCAAACGGCAGTAAATGTACATCGGGTACATTTCATCGCTAAATGGCGGTAAACATCACGCGACATTCATCTATCGCCGTCAGCAAAACGTCGTGTAATGATGGAGCTCAAGGAACAACTGCTCTCCCGCCGGATTTCTCGGTAAGGCGAACCTTTGCATCGAGTACGGCTGGCATCGGCGTCGCTGGACCTTTCCTTACCCCTGGTTACAAGGTTACTACCTTTACTGTTCGATAAACTTGGGCACTGGAGGAATGCCTGACGATCGCCACAGGCGCTTTGAGTCACGCCGGCTCGTCCTGCTTGAGGGTGGGTAAGGAGATCGCGGGCGATTGACGGTAAAACCAGGCTCCTAGATACAGAGCATTATTCGTACAAGACGTTACGAGCGGAAACCGAAGGCAAAACAATGCTTTGTTCAGGAAAAACTATCGCAAAACCTCGGCATTTGAACCTTTTCGTACAGCCGCCATGACAAACGGGTTAAGCTACCACAATGATGTTAGTAACACTGGATTAAATTACATCTTTGACACGGCATTTAAAGATGGGCCATGCCGGTTTTTGCTGTTCTACTTCCGCGTCGACACAGAAAATAGACTATGGTATTTAAACCACATTTATTATAGTACACATCAAGTTTACTCCAATGAGTTTTAAACACATGGCAGATTTGCGCTTACGCTGACATGTAAAATATACTAACCGAGTTTTGATTGGATTGTGGTCTATTTTCCTACATCACAGTAACTAGACAAGTCTTTCGCCAATCGTATATGAATTGTAGTCACGTGCACTTGTTTTAATTGGATTTCCGGTTCCGTCAATTTGCGTCCTGGATAAATGTAATAATTATCTGTCGTGGGACCTACCTCCAAGACGTCTTTTGGTGAGAAATAAATACCACCCCCTCATGTCACGGCTGGCCAGAAGAGTAGGGTCCCCCGACGAGGATCGAACTCGAACCCACAGCGGGTCGGTGTACGGCCAAGAACTCTATCAGGCGGTACACCTCAACATAACGGCCAAGTTCCTGAGTTGTCTTGCAATCTTAATATGACAAAAAAAAGGCTATGTCAGACTTGGAATATACCAACCGAGACGAGGGAAGGGGGTGAGAGAACGGGCTGCGGATGATACCAGATAGAACAAGTATGAAATATATGAGAGATGACATCCCATTAGTTTTTTCCGGCATTTGATACAAAGACAAACGTTTAACGAACATTAAGTTGAAACTTATGTAAAAAAATAATCAATTTTTATGTTCCGTAATTCTGATAGAACATGGAAAATCTGTCCGGGTATTAAAAGGTGTCCAAATTTTATGTCTTTAAAAAAAAAAAAAGAAGAAGAAGAAGAAGGAATTATGTCGATCCTGCTAAAATTGCCTGAGAAAATCGATTCGAGTGGTTTGGATCTCGTTTCAAAACCGCCGAGTTACCCAATCACATGTGTAGCAAAACCGAAAAAGGGTTGAAATGCGTCTGACTTTCTTTGCGTAGCGAGGCTGAAAGTTCGGTTATTCTTTAAAGAAAATAAACAAACCGACTTGGAGGATATTAGTGACGAGAGAAGGACGTTAAAATAATGAACAATGCGGGTCGCTCGACAGGGAAGCCAATAAGACGCTTCTTCTCGTAGAACCTTCTGTTCTCACTATTCCAAGTGGGGTTTTGGCCTTTGAAGTCAGGGCGAAAAGGGGTCGACGAGAAGAAGCGTTTTATTGGCTTCCCTGGCGAGTGAAACAGACTAGGGGGACTGCGGGATGCCGAAACACAACAATTCTGGGTCTTTCTGAGCGGGCGGTCAGGGCGTCAGCCAGTCGACAGTCTGTCGCGCAGTTTTCAGATGTGGGAGGAAAAGCCGCGTAGGCGTCTGGAGAAGAAGAAGAGCGAGAGAAAACTGTGCCGGAGAAACGCACCGAACCGAGCCGGCCGCGACCTCGGTCATGGTAGTCAGCCCCATTTGCTTATCACCCGCTCTCCACTAAAATGGGCAAAATGCAATCCAGATCGTCCATCGAACCCAACGATCCACAGCAGTCAGGAGGCCCGCCTCCGCGCCATCTTGGATATACAGTGCAGGCGGGCGCTGGAATAAAAAAAAAGAAAAAGAAGAAGAGGATATTGGAACAATGAATGGAGTTCGGCAAAGAATAGCTGGAGTCTCTCTAGTTTTAAAGCATTTAGAAGATACAGGAAGATTAGAATTATTAGGTTTAGATGTTTTAATACGTTGATGGAGGGAGGGGATAATCTGACAGTGGTTTAGGGGCTATCTGAGCGCCAGTGTTATAACCGTTAATAAGCCGATGCTTCAGTTCGAATTGATATCCGAAATTTAAAAAAAAAACAACAACAACAAACAATGGAGATGCGAAAAAATCGAATAACTCGGCGGAAATAAGTGCAACTTAGCTTAGAAATTAAATCGATGAGCATGAGATTCTTCTGGCGAATTTCTACTTGAGCCAAATCGGCTGCTTGGCTGCAAGTAGCAGTTAAATTCTGCTGAAGTGAAGTGCTCCGACTGCTTCCTGTTGGACCCCTCTCGTCGAGTTATTTCCTTTTAATCCTCTTTTATTAAGTTTTTTTTTATTAAAGCTGTTTTAAATCCCTGGAAGACGCTAAAATACGATTATTTCGTAGTCTGACCCGCGTGCAGATATTCCTTCCGCCGTTTCTCGATCTCTCTCGGAATGTCAGGAAGAATTGGGGGGGGGGGAGAGAAAAAAAGCTGCCCGACTCACTCGCAGATAATTACTCGTCCGTACTGCCAAAAATAAATCAGAATAATATTTATTATTACCCACACCAACCCATCCACCCAGACATTAAAACTAACTGTTTCCGTGCGAAGAAACCGGATGCCGGGTGAAAATCGAGATGTCCGCTCCCAGACGAAGACCTGAGAGAAGAATGGAGAGATCTGCGTACGGTGACGTCATCCGGTTTTCGGCTTGACGGGGCATTCAGCGATGATCCCTTTGAGGAACGCCGTGTATTACAGTTTGGCGGCCCCGTGTGGCAGTAATCCCGTCCTAATTACTTGGCCGCAGGGGGCGTTCTGGCCGAGAAAAATCGGTCATTGTTCCGCGCCGCCATCTAACATCGGTCCTGACGCCTGGTGTCCGTTTTTAAAGTTATTCCACTTAAATGCATCATGCGGGGTTTTTTTTTGTTGTTGTTGTTTTCTTCCAGAGCCTGATTCTGCGTTAGCGAGTATCTCGGGGGACTTCCGGTCTGCGAGGTTGTCAAATAATACAAAAGAAAAACGCGGAGAAAGGTCTGTAGGGACCGGGGCTTGTAATGTCCAGGGGAGAACGACTAGTCTTCGAACGGTTTTCCCGAGGATAAACGTGCGAAGGTTCGCGCCGGGGATGTTCGAGTTCTGGAGTTCTTCTGGAAAATTAACCTGCCCGACCGTTTCCACACATCGAACCTTTACTCGCGCGTAAGACCTCCTTGCCATTGTGAAGCGGGGGAACTCAAAACTGAGAAGATAAGTTCGTTAATTATGTAAAACCTTTTTAGTTAAACATTTCAAAGAGTCTTCGTTTTCAATGCAAACTTCATACGATATGCAAGAATCGCATTTCTATTCTTGGCCATCACGAAATGAATAGAACCACTGTTCTTAGAAACAACTGAACTGTGCCATTAATGCGTGATTTATTGCAATCACAGTTGGCAAATAGCGCTACCTCGTGTGAGCCAAATGAGTTATCTGCCCCTCGCCATACTTAGGATGCGTCCCGATATGTCAGGAGGGAGACAATTGACATGTTGTGTGGCATTATATTTCACAATGTTTTTCTTTAATAAGGAACTGTTGATATAAAATAATGAAAAAGAAAATTAAATATCCAAACTGACCTAAAAGATAAATCCGGCTTCTGTATCTACAACCTCATAAGTCACGAACTCGTAAGTTCTAATTATTCTGCTGTTCATGAATTACCTAGTAAAACGTATGTTAAATATAAATGCATGCAATGTATGAATAATTTGCAAAAGAACCTGTAAGACGTAGATAAATACAGAGTATAAATTAACAATTTCCAAATTGGTATATATATATATATAAGTAGGCTTGTAGCTAACCTCCACATCCTGTTCTCCTTCGCTTGATTTAAGAAACGGACACCAGTGGGATGTTCTTCTGGTGGATACCTTATAAGTCCATGTCGTGGTGCGGGCTGGGAGGATGAAGAAAGATGTATAAATATATTGTGGACAACAGGGTAGAACATAAAAAGTGTCTAAATACAAAAGTACTAAGGATAACACTAGCTTGCACTTGTATGGATACATCGGCATATTTTAATTAAAAGGGTCAATAGGTCCAGAAAGGTAAGTGGTATTTATTACAGAAAGGCTTCAGAGTAAAGAAAACTCCATCTTGGCTACTGACAGAGGATCAACAATTAAAGTAAAGATCACAAATATAAATTAAATCAACTTTCAACACGAACTAATTTTTTAAAAAAAATTCAAACGTATCAATAAATTGGCGGTGGCTGCTAATAGCGTTATTAAGGATTAGTTTAAGGATTACATTGGTAAATATTTCTTTCTCCTTGTGGATCTTGTATAAGTAGTGATTATATCCTACCTTTTAGAGGGTAAGGCTGACTAGATAAGAGATTACCCGAAGGATCTGTTTTGTCGAGTTGTGTCCCCTTTCAATTTTTTTTTTTTTAAATGAATAATTTAAAATCCACAACGTGACAATTTTCGAGATGTTTACCTTCAAAAACTTTCAGGTTTCCAGGTGGCACAACATTTCAGATATTTCTAAACGGCTGATGTACAAGTAGGGCACGATGCTGTCAGCTGACGTACTGTTTCCTTCGAGACGACTGTTACAAAAACTGGCATTGGAATCTGGTTATTTCGCTACTTTTAAGTTTGGGGAAAGGTATTGTCTGTCCTCCCTGGTTTCCAGTCTGTTCACTTGTGTAATCGTTAGCGATCAGCCAGAGAGTAGTTAACTTCTCCTCTGAATATAGAGAGGAAAATAAGGCAAGATTGACGATGCTGATGATATCGGGAGAACACCAAAAAGGTATGCTTAGAAACAGTATAACGACGGATTATTTTAAATAAAGGGACATTCCTTGTTCCTTCTTCCTCAACGCTGCAGAGAAGATCCAGAGGACTATTACCTATAATCCAGATTTGAATATACGTAATAAAACTGATCTCACGTAACCTTTACTTCAGTTATGCTCACTTAACGGAGAAGATACCAGAATTTTGAGGGGAGTTTCCGAAATGGGAAAAGACGGCGAGTCACATTTCATTCACTTCGCATCTTCCAAGGTTCGACAAAAAGATAGAGATCTGCAGTCAATAACAAAGAAGGGACGGTTGACGAAAGTTCAGGAAATTCTATTAATTTCTTCAATGACCATTGTTTCCCTGTCATAAATACTTGTACTTTTTTAACACTGCTTCATCAGAAGGCTACGCCGTAACCATAAAAAGAAAATGGCATCAAAGATTACTTATCAGTTCCGAAAATCGAAAGTGATTTGCTTCATTCCTGCATGAAAATATAAAAAGCATTTCCACCTTCTCCAGTACTTAGGGAAACATTTATTTTGAAAAAAAAGCAAACTCTCGACGATCATCCAGTTTGATTGTCATGGAAGTAAAATTTAAAATGTAACAGAATGTCTCACAGAAAGAAAAGGGGGGAAAAAAGATGATAGATGGGTATTTCGCAATTTAAGACTAAGCAAGCAATTACCTACCATTTCCGCCATAGTTCTAACGTGACGAGAAAATACAATTTTGTCATTATGCCATTCTCGCTTGCTCACAATTATATGTAACCTGAGTGGCCTTAGGGGTTATTTCTCGTTGGGTGGAAATACAGTTTGATGCAACACAAGTGATAACCCAGTTGTACCTAGTTTTTTTTTTTCTAACGAAAGCCGTTTCTTAGAATCATCTCCCAACATAATGTTCTCTTTATTTTTAATGTTCCAAAGTCTACTAGTGGTAATTAGTCCCTATTCACACCTGCAATGTTAAGGGATGAGATATCGCGTGCAAACATGTAGGGATCTGTAGTAACTATGGACTAGTGCAAAGATGACTGTCATACAGCAAATATAAATACATGGCCAAAAGTTTTGCATCAGCCTATAATTGTCTGGTTTTGCTTGATAAAGTCGAATAAATCTGCTGGATTTACATAATAAATTTACGTTAACGTAATTAATTGCACAATCTATACCTACGTAATGAGACACTGACAAACATTTAATAATATGACAATTTGAAACCTAACATGTAAATAAAGGTATTTGAATTTCAAAAAGATCTGCGTATAGAGACCTTGACAAGAATGGCTCAGTTGGAAGCATCCAAAAGACGGTTAGAAGTACTTAGGAAGTGTCACGCTATAGGGACACGGTTTGCTGATAGGTTTTAAGCTTCTGGAGTGATTCAAACGTTTGACAGCGGCTGGTTGTACACCAGAGAAAGAGTGGCGTGAAAAGCAGGGAAATGGGCAACTACGACTTTAAAATTCTTAAATGGATCAGGCGTTTCACTTGAAATTTAATTACTGGATGTTCGATTTAAAAACGTGCAAGAGTTCACACCAAAAACACGGCATCGGTAGAGGGACTTTACTTGGCCATATATACCACTGGGAAATCCACCCGGAAATGCTGCGGATTCCTGTCCCGACTTCGAGGTCTTGGAGGACATCTCACAAAAGTGGGCTCGATGCAGGCGTAGGGCGTCAGCCTTGCTGATCGGGAAAGTTACCCCGGGCGCCGTGCAACAGGCAGGAGGCTCCCGAGTTGGTCAAACCAGTGGACAGTTACCCGCAGGACTTCCAACATCGGTATCCGGAAACTCCCTACTAGAGACTCCTTCCATTTTTAGATTCAGGATGAAGCAGGATCGTCCGGAGAATAACCGCGAAGAGTGAGAATAAATCATGTTAGCTATGAAGGTACGACGAACCGAGCCAGTGTCGATCGGGATTCGACCTCGGGCTTTCGGCCTTAGCGGTCCGGGGCGAATTTTAGGGTTGTTATAAGAAGCGAGGGATTTTCTGGACTGCGCCCTGGAGCTGAGACGAAACGAAATTACAAGCTATCTGGACAGATTATGCGCTAGACCCATAAATAATTTGATTATCTATTGCTCGCACTCCTTGGTCACTGCATTGCTTACTTCGTCCTTCCAGGTTAAGGCCGTCGGGAACCAGAAACCTATGCAATACATTTTTTTTCTTCTTTTTACTTTGTTATTACACTCTTACCACGAAAGAAAATAAATTCGTGCGAAAAGGGGAATAACTCTTGATGGCCGCGTTGATTCGCATCGCTTCCGGCGAGTTAGAGGAACGTCAAAATGACCCGATAACGAGGTGAAGGGGGGTGCGAACACCAGTTAGACGCTTCAACTCTGACTCCCACGTCCTCTGCTGTAGGTTTTCTCTTTTTTTTGGTGTTGTGCGGTGTTTAGGGGAGTGTATGTTAGGTTGCGTATGTATGTGGGTGTAGCTGGATCGGTTCCACGACCGTCCGTCACAGCTGTTTACAAGTGAGGTCTTATTTCGGCCTATTCGTTTTGTTTGATTGTACCTCAACCCAGCGAGAGCAGCGGGCTATCCAAACTCCTTCGTATTGCACGCAGGAGGGGTAGGTTTATCCTGGCTGGACTCTCTAAGACAGAGTTGTCTCTCTGTATGCCCTTGTTCTGAAGGGGTAGTTTGGGCCACTGTTTATTTTTCAAGGTTTTCTTAGCCGCGGGGAGACTTCGGATGTATTATACCTCCAGAGTGTTTCTGCCCCCCCCCCCCGCCCTGAAACCTGATAAATCAGACCTCGGACCGAGCAAAGACAATCCAGCGGATCACATTTCGTTTCCGGCGAAACGAAGTTGATCCTGAAGGGAGAAGTCGGCTCCTTTGTTATACAGTGCAAGAGCAGGGTAAACGCACTTAAACTAGTTACAACACAAAATCTTTACAGCCCTCGTGTCAGTCAGTCTGTGTAATCTTGAGCCCACTTTTGTACACAAGGCGGATAAGACATCAACGGGGGGACGCACCGACCGTCTGCTAATTAGCTGTGACTGACGATGACGCCCTAACATTTCTGAAACGGATATATTTTTGTGTGTGTGTGTGTGTTTTTTTTAATACTTTGCAGGAGAGAAAAAAAATGAACGAAGGTCGCGGCTTTCCCATCGCCGTTAGAAGCGCGGGGGGGGGGGTTGTCTCCCCCTCCGTTCTACGCTGCTATTCATATATTACACGTCGCCGGTTAAGAAACCGATAAGGCGGCATACAACAAATCTGAGAGCCTGCTTACCGAAGATCTCGGTGTTTACAAAAAAATACGAAACTTTAGGTCGTCGGGATGAATGGTTTCTGTCACAGCTGATGAAAAGCAATTTTCCCTCGAAATACTGAATAAAAATACGTTCCAGATTTGCATATTAAAGCCCGACAAAATCCATAGCAGTATCTAGATATTCACGCAAAATGAAGTCAGAAATTTTTTTCCGACATGAAGCGGTAAATGTTATTCCATATTTTAAAAATGATTTTGTTTCTTTTTATTCTTGAAAGTCCATTGGGCACTGGGCTCTCAGCGACCCTCTCAGACCCCAGAAAAAGAGCTTGGTAATTTCCTTTCTCCCCTTGGATTATTTATTCTACTGTAAGAATATGCACGCATATTATCTTACTGGCGATCTACTCTTAAGTAAGTGCAACTGCATACTGCCAAACTTCAGAAGCCTTTGGAAAGATGGAACCCTAACCCTAACCCTGATTATATAAGAGAAGTTTAGTCACGAGCTGCAATGATTCCACGCCTTTGGGGGTAGATTAGGTGCACCCAAGAAAGGGCCACCTAAGGGTATCTCGCACCGGTGATTACCTGTCGTTGTCGACGAACGAAAAACGCCGTAGACAGACTTCAGAAAGAATCGCTTATCTTTCGCCTTGTTTTTCTCGTCGTTCACCTGCCGAACTTCGCGAAGTGGGTACTTATGGTAAGTACGGTTTCTCGTCCCGCAAAGTTGACGTAAAGTTCTCGGTGCTGCTATGCACTCCTGGCTGAATGTCGTCCTCAGCTAGTTCGCATAATCACCGGAAGAAAGCATCTTTTTACCGAATGTGGGAAGTGACTTAGTATCTGTGTCGACGAATATCAGCATACAACAACAATAATGATGTTTCTTCAAGACGTTTTTCACTCAGCACCTGTATTTTAGAGAACTTAACCCTGACGTTTCACTTAAATTTTCATATTAGTTATTTTTTTTTACCTCCTGTTTACCATTTTTTTTTAGGCAAGAATGTTTAAAGGGCTGATCTGCTTCAGTTTTTATAGTGGATAAATGCTAGGGTTTTGACTTGAGAGATTGTTCAGCCATGTTTGTCAGGCAAAAGGCTGCACGATTCGGTAAACTGGTTCGCTGAAGAACTTGACTTCGTGGCCTAAAATGTCTGCGGTTAATAGGCGTTAATTAGTACCCACGCACCATTTTCTCATCTTGACTTTTTTTGGACCGTGACGTCGGCTGAAGTGGGTGGAGGGGGTGAGATCGCTTGCCGTGACGTGAAGCCCAATTACCTGTGGATTCAGATCGTTTTCGGTGTCCCGGCCCAGTGATGTGACTTCCTTCTCTCGCTCGTCTAAACCAGCGACGGGCTTCAACAGTCAGTAATGAGAGGAATTCTGACGAGTTCCTTTTCCCGGCACAGAGGGCGCGGTATTCGGCCGCCTGTTTCTGACGACCAGCACTTTGGCCCTTTTTTTCCGAAATGAGGTTGTTTCAAAGTCATCTTCATCTCGGACAACAACGCCGGACGGTCGGGGGAGTTTCGGATAACGATACAGCTACTTCGGCCTACTGTCGTTTCGGAATTCACTGCTATAACCCTCTGGCGTGGCAGTCATAGCAGCACAAAAGTAAAATTTCTTTAGACTTTACTTATCCCCTACAACGATTCAGGAGTTATTGTATCTTTAACGCAGTTTCTTTTCGTAGCAGTTTCCGTCTCTTGGGGCCCCCGAAGAGTACTTCCAGCGTAATTAATATTGATTTTTCGCTGTATAGATCAGTCAACATTCCATTTGAGAAATGTCTCGTGGTGTCAGCTAATATTCGCTGAGGATCTGTGCTGCCAAAGGTGAAAGTTCTGGAAAATTCATGAACATTATCAGTCTAGAAAAGCAACTTATATCGAGCAATATTCAAATATTCACATAACTCTACAGTGAAAGTAAACTTTGAAAACACTTAATATCTCAGAACAGCTTTCACATATCTATCACAAAGAAACTCTTTGATTTTTCAGGTAACGCGAACTTACCCAAAAGGTTTCGTTTTTAATCAACATCATAAACGCTGGATGGTGTAGGTATTGATTGAAAATGAACTTGTAAATGACTTTTTGCAAAAGCTATAGGCATCCTTTTACTGTAGTTTATGTGCTTCACTTGATTAGCCCGGGAAAGGGGGCACGTGTACAACCCCGGGTCATGTCTATGACGTCACACGCTAGTGTTATAGCGTGCTTGCTTCGCGATACATCAAAGACGGAACGAGACGTCACGAGATTACTACTTCCTTCTGCCGTGCCACATGAAGTCTTATTGGTCCATTTCTACAAAATACGCATATGACGTCAATTATAGCTCATATAGTTTACTAGCACTATGGGTGCGTTCCCCCGTTTGTCCAGGTCTCTTCTATGAAGATCTAGCGGGACTACTTCTAGTTTCCAGCTATCCTTACGAACTATATATTTAAACTACTCGTGTTTACATGGCGTCACGAATAGATCATTCATCGGTGTGCCGAGCAGTTTTAGGGACCAGCCCACTTCGTTCCTATGTGCGCCAGTTCCTAAATCTCGGCCATGACATCGTAAATGAGCCCGCGGCGCCCTACCAGTTTTGATCTGGCTCCTAAGGATTTTTTTCGGCGCGAAATGATCCTACACGAGTCGCCGTCTTGAAGTTCTTCAGAGCATTGTTTGGTTTCTAGCACCACATTTTAACTACCTAAACCTCGAACCAGTGACTGCTGCTGCACCCGGGGTTTGATTTCAGAAAGAGCATCATGCTCTTGGTTCGATTGCTGTTATTACGGCGGAGATTCCATATTAAAAAAGAATCAAGCGCACAAAAAAGTTTAACATTGTCTTTCAATGTATTGTTTTAAATACGTCTTTATGGGCTGAGAAGGGAAAAAAATGGGGACTGTTATTATCTTTATCGATGGTATTAGAATTTCAACTTCAAAGATCGACAAGAAGACTTCAATAAATTGGAAGACATGTCCAATGTAACTTCTGCAGCCTCTGTTTAGACTGAACGTAAACGTTTAATTATCCGTGTACCACGCCAGCTTTTACTTCTCTTAGGGGACCACCAGTCCAGAATGACTAATTAGTGTCTGTGTTGAACTGGGCGTATATTTAGTAGAAACGCAGGGGCTGGACCGATATACTGACTTTTCGTTACAAAGGGTTAGCATTGACGGAGGTTCTATCTGTCACAGCGGCTCAACCTGCGTTGGATTACACAAATTCAAACGGAAGTACAAAGCAAATACCTACCAGGCGGTATACAGAAGGTTAAAAAAATGATATAAAATATTATTTGCTTGTTATTCATTTTATCTTCTTTTTTAAGGGAGATAGAAAACGTGGTGATAGAGAAAGTTCTGATAACTTCGACCGCTGGATTCATTATCAGACCGGAGGAAGAAACTCGTTTTGTCGTGGAACGTCCACGTTTGCTATAATTCATACACCGTCAGTCGACTGGCTGACAACTCATGAAATTCTCCTGAATTAGACCAACTTTTTGGATTTCCCACCTGTTAGCCGCGACCATGTGACCGAACAAGAGCGACAACTCGCAAGTGATTATTATTTTTCCGTACTTCAGAGAGCCGAAAAGCTTCCCTATCTAACAGATCACATTTATACACATTTCATCCTTTGATAATTTGTTTCTCAGGCTTTTTTTATTTTTTAAAAAAAAAATAGAAACACTCAGTTTAAAGACATTAATGTTATCCCTTAACTATGGACCGTAATTCGTGTTTTTAATTTTCTTTTTACAATGAACTGCTATTTTATTCTGAACTTATTATCCATAGTACAATAATCTCATTTTATGGTTCCTCAAATGAAACGATTCCAAATAGTATCAAAGATGCATAAATGCACACCAAGTCTGCTAACTTCTGTAATGGCTGTTGTATTACTTAGAAGGGAGTTTCAGTAATCTTAAAGGCTTCCTAGTTATCGACTTTGAACGAGTATGGCCATAACTCTCTTGTAAGAAGACTAGTCAACTTCCTGTGCGTCATAGTTGTGCATAACCCCAGTATGTCGTTTCGCTTCCACGTCATACTTGCGCTTAAGTGCGTGACGTCCTGTTATACGTCACGGTTGTGCATAACGCCGTATATCTTTCATCTGATTTAAAAAGTCGTTAGCTTCCCTATTCTAACTTCAGAAATAATAGAAGGAAAAAATCGATACGCGAATAATTGATTTTGGTATGCATTCGATAAGTTGGCCGAAGCTATTGCCATTGAATCAAAATCACAGAGCGCACTGATGTATGCTGAAAGAGCGGAACGGTGGGATACTTTCAAAAAAAAAAATAATAACGAAGAAAACAAGAGAGAAGAAGCGAAACTATACCAATCAGGAGAAGGAACCCCTCTCAGAGAATCAGTTGGATTTTCCCAGGGGATTTTACTTTGTATGTAGTGAGTTGGTACCGAAAACTAAGTCATGGTTTTGATCGCGCGTTTTAGCTGGTGAATAACACCTGACTTTTACGTTTAGATACCTGAAAAATGAATTTTCATTCCCCGTGTGTGTGTGTGTGTGCATGCGAACCGATTGGTAACTATAAAGTATCGTCCTCTCTATAATGTACCAGGACTATTACTGAATATAGTTAGCGGTTATGTTCATCTTAGATGGAAATAAAGATAAAAGTACCTACTATTACAGATATATATCCAACATTATATTTCCTGAGTTTAGTCCAACTCTGTAAGTTGTTCTTTGTTTAAAACATTTATTAAATGCATTATTATTATTATTATTATATTATTATTATTATTATTATTATGTATTATTATTATTATTATTATTATTATTATTATTATTGCTGTTGTTGTTGTGGTTTATAATAATACAAGTTTATTAGACAGCAACTAGAGTTAGGTGACTGGTTTAGACGAGATTGCTCACTGTTTTGCCCACACCTAACAAACCATATAAAAACAATATGCCGGAACCTCATACACGTATTTCTTTTTTTTTTTTTCTGGCATTAAAATTATTTTATCACAACCTCTCAGTAACTAATTATTTGGTACCTCATATTGACATTTTTTTTTTCTTTCTGCAGTAACGTTAGGGTTAACCGGTAATTTGGACATAGACGAAAAACAAATCACAGTGTTTAACCAGCTGACGACATAACGAAAAAGTACATCATAACAAAATTACATTAAACAAATGAAATAAACCGTTCATCTTGACTGACTTTATAAAGAGGTGAATGCTGGTACATAGTTTGCAAGAACATCTAAGACGAATTTATTTTAAAAGATATTAATTAAGTTCCACCAGTAAAGACACTCGAATGACTATTTTATGCACATATCGTGTAATCACGCGGATCAAGCACGTGACTACGGCGTCCGAACAACAGTATACGTGTTTTTGTTTCCAATGTGGGCAGATCGGTGGGTTTGTCTCTCACTTCACCACTTTCCCGCCACCTGTCGACCAACAGAGTCCACTGTTGCTCGTCGCTTCTTTGTCAGAGGCGGGCAGCGCATTCACGAGTTCAAACCAGAGAGAGAGGGTCCGTTACACGTCGTCTGTTTTTCTATTATTAAGATTAAATTTCGATACAAAAATCAAAAGAAATTTTTATTAAACGCGTCTCTCTCGCGGCAGCGCTCGCTCTCTCCATCTCTTCCGGGATCTCTCCCCATCTCTCTCTCCATCTCTCTCTCCATCTCTTTCCATCGCTTCATCTCTCTCCGAGCTTCTCGTCTCGCCCACTCTCTCTCATCATCTCTCTCTCTCTCTTCTCTTCGCTCTTCTCTCTCCATCGCTCTCTCTTATCCATCTCTCTCTCTCTTCCACCATCTCTCTCTCTCACCATCTCTCTCTCTCTCATCTCCATCTCTTTCTCTCATCTCTTCATCTCTCTCTCTTTCCATCTCTCTCTCCTCATCTCTCTCTCTCTCTCCTCATCTCCATCTCTTTCTTTCATCTTTCTCTTCATCTCTCTCTCTCATCTCTTCTCTTCATCTCTCTCCTCTCTCTCTCTCTCTCTCTCTCTCTCTCTCTCTCTCTCTCTCTCTCTCTCTCTCTCTCCCCCCCCCATCTCTCCCATCTCTCTCGCATTTCCCTTTGCCTGGTGCCGCCCAACCTCACAAGTATCCCTGACAAGGATGCTAAATGCAAGAACAGCAGAAACAAAAAAAAAAAATTCCATGGGATTGACGTCTGTCTCGCACGCAGCGCATACAATTCTGTTTACCTTTAATTCAGCACAAGCGCAGTCCTAAGCAGCATCTGACTTCCCTGTAAAAACACTGATAGCTCGGTTAGCGCTTATCGGCTCACGCCGTCGGGGGCAATAGAACCGGGTCGGTTCTTCACGAACAGCGCCTCACTGTTGCACCGACCAGAAGTGCTTAACCTGCACGGTAGATAACTGCACCGAACTGATGGTGCACTTGTGATATCCACACTGCTACAGCAAAAATGGGCAAATGGTTTTTTGCCCCATAATTTATTTTATTTTTTTATTACAAATGTTCACTTATTTAACCGTGTAAAATTTATTTGTACAAAAATCTTAATAGAACAGAGAAATTAATCCAAACATTTTTGTATTGAATGGTCTTCAAGTTCGAGTCTACCGTCCAACAGGTGAAACTTCTGGCAGGTAGATGGGGAAAAGTCCATCAGTTCTTGCAAGACTTTGGTCTTTAAGGTAGACATTTCGCTGGAAGACTGCGTAGAGGAAGATTATAAAAGAGAAAGTATAGTCTCGAGCCGAGGCCTACAAATACGAAAGTATAAATTCTAAGGACGGCGGTGATCCTGGGAAATAAAGCAGGTGCTCACACACAGAGGCAGAGAGCAGCTATCGATGGACCGAGGAAGTAATAGCCACAGTACCAGGAACTGACGAGCCGGCGGTCTGGGTACCAAACACGAGTGGACTCGTTTGGCGAAGCACCTGGTTCTCATCCCTGTCGAAGAGGAAGCGTCACACCAGCTCCGCGACTTCTGAATCTTGCGATTGATGCTACGATCGCAAAGAGAGTTGAATTTAAAATGGGGCCGCAACAAATTCAAATAAATGCCTAGCAATCTACAAAATATAATTAATGCACGGCATAGTTGTATATATATTTTCTATTTAACCGTTTCTTAGAGGCACCACAGATAACAGAAAGTCGTCAGGGTCAGATAGTGCGTTTCATAGATAGTATAGTATTGTAGCCGAAGGACCGGAACTCTCATCTTCCTATTTTCTGAACTGTTGTCTCCATTTTCAAGAAAGGTAAAATTCCTCCTATCAAACACAGACCCCAGCCTGATTGATAGTTAAAATGATTTATGCATATAATCTGGATAATTAAAAACAAAAAATATAAAGAAAAGAAAAATATTATGTTCGGCTTCCAAGGGTTAAACTGATGGTTTATGTTAAAGCGATCCAGAAAAGAAATATTATACTTAAAACGAGAGGGGGGGGGGAGAAGAAAAGAAGTGAATATTGCATTCGAAGCTGACAGTAATCGGTGGAGGTGTCAAATTAGATCCGAAAAAAAACTGAATAAGCAGTCAAATTTTTTAAACTGTTAATTCATGAAATCAATGATGACAGAGATCAGCCCTTTTCAAAGGTCATCACGCTTGAGATCAAAAGTGTCAGTTTGATCCACTGGAGTGTCAGTTAGAGGCACAATCGAAAGGATTGACCTGAATCTGGTGTTTCGAACGCTCGAGGAACATTTGTTCAGTAAAATTACTTAGCGCATTAAGTTCGAACCACTGTTCTCCGATCAGCTTTGGCAGATGTTTTCTAAAACTGAATACAATGTAAACTTAATTACGGAATTAGAAATATTTTGAAGTCAAAGGAGAGAGAGAGAGAGAGAGAGAGAGAGCATTGGAGAGGGGCTGAGAGAGAGAGAGACAGAGGCGAGAGAGAGAGAGAGAGAGAGAGAGAGATGGAGAGAGAGAAGACAGAGATGTAGCAGAGTATTGATTGGAGCTTAGAAGAACTTAGCACTGCTGGCGTTTGCCTTTGATTTTAAAATAAACACAAAGGCTGGAATGAACGCCGCTTGTGGTTAGTCATAAATAAGAAAATGAAAGTAACCTGGAAACTGTTAAACAGCTGGCCTCCAGCAAGACGAGTTCGTTTCAGAGGAGGAGCCGTGAAGAGTAGGTACCTATGTTGTATTAGCGGATATTATGCTCGTAGTAATATCTCGATATTTTTTTTTTTTTTTATTCTCAAATACATAGAAGTAAAATGGGAATTAGCGGTGGCCTCCGCCTGCCAGGGCTGTGGGGCGTAGCGAACGTTGCTCTGAAATTCTTTCGGCCAGACAAGCGAAAACAAGGGATCTCGGGAAAACACGTGATGTCAAACTTTTGGTTCGGTCTGACATATTTTACCCCCCCCCACTTTCCATAATATACATATGAACAAAAACAAAATTAATTGTAATATACTGTAGACTTTGAAAGGATGAAGAGCCGGATGCCACTGCGAATGATGTTTTAGCCACATTTCATTTTTATACAAAACAAAGGTTAATTAAATGAATTTGTAGGGATTTTATGCCCTTTTTTCTTTGATCTAAAACAGAGACAAAACTGAATTTGTAATTCTTAATGTTTGAAATTATATTACAATTAAACACTTTATTGCTTCTTCCTTTTGGTTTCTTAAAAAAAAATTACGTTTTCTTCGAAAATAAAAGTATAATTTCAGTCACGTGTTCTTTCTCGTTGATGAAAATAGATTTGTCATAAAAGGGTTGTAGGTAAGTAATTGGTAAAACGTCATATAGAACCTCATGGCTGGCCAAATACCGTATGTAATCACGTCACCGATGATCTAAGCCCAGTCCACGCAGCCATTTAACATGGGGAAAGCCTCACTCCTTTCGAGGGGACGTTACAGAAAGGTGGTCTTTTACCCCCTTAATTAAAGAGAAGGTCGTTTTGTCTCCTTAACGTGCGCACTGTCACCATAAACTTCGTCGGTGGTAACAGCGGTGATGATGTCACATCTCCAGCCCCCCCCGGGGATTGTATTCTTTCCTTTGCATCTCTTTTGGATCTTTTGCGATGTCGCACCTCAGCGGTGTGTTTCAACTATTTCCTTTACCCACCATTTCCCACCGGCTGTAGATATTTGGTACCCTTTTACTCAAACTAGGGTAATTTCCAAAGAAGGGTAAGGGTTAGTTATAAACCCGTATGCAATACCACTCACGAAACGTTATTTTTTTTTAAAAAAATCTCTTTGTTTTTCCTACAATCAATAAAGATTTCGTGAAATATCATTTGTCGAAAAAAGAAATTTATGAGTATAAATTAACAAATTAATAGGTTTTAAATTCTAACATTAAACTGTTAAAGCAACATAATGCAACTCCCTATTGTAAACAGCCAGTGGGAAGGGTAATCGTCAGAGAAAAGTACCATAACTATATTTCTATGGGATATACAGTAAGAGACAAAAGTTTAAGAACGATGGCAGAACAAACTTAAATCTACAAGTAAAATATTTTAAAATGAACATTCCATCATCACCTTTAGACTGATAGAAAATCGATTACTTTGATTTTTTTCGATTGACGTACTCATCAACAAGATCGGTAACAAATATTCCTCGCTTTCCTCACAGCAGTGATTCTCAACCAGGGGTAAAAATTTACATGGCAGGGGGGGTAAATATATCATACCTGCAAATTAAGTATTAATTCTGTAATACACTATACCTGGTCAGCCTATATTAGAAAAATTATGGCTTGCATGGGTAGATCTTTGGGGGGATGCATTTCCCTTTGATGTGGGATGTACTATCTACCATATCCCCTAAAACCCCTTTGTTTTTGATAATAAAATTATATATATTCATTCAAAATTTATGAATCATAAAAACAAAACTGTTCATATATTTTATCCCACAAAAATTTGTTCTGAAAAAACTTTTATTGTTAAGATTTTATTTATTTTGTTGTCTTTTGATTGTAAATAAATTTCCTCTTCTTCATCTTAATAATAGAGTTGTTCCATCATCTTTTTTCTGTGCCTCTATGACGGCTATACGTCTGTTTGCTTGGGAGTAAGAGGGTAAATGGCGGAATACATCAAGCCAAGGGGGTAAATGACAGAGGAAGGGCTGAGAATCACTGATCTAACATTATGATGGATTCTGTGACACCAGAAGACTAAGAACGAATCAAACATATTCGAAATTTCGCTACCAAAACCAAATCCCCAGAGATAATGTAAGATAAACGATCGAGGAAGTATTAATATTTGGTCGCACAGCCACAGACATCAGTTACAGCCTGACAGTGCCTGTGTACGTAGTCCACAAGAACAATACATAGATCTAAATACCGTAATGGGGCCACCCTCATCTTTTATCGTCGGTATGGTACACTTCGTATTGAATGCTTCACCGAACCTTTGACGCAAATGAGACCGAACATATGATCCAACCTCTAGAACCGTGATTTATCTGACAAGAGCCACCGGGGTCCGATAGAGTTGGTCCTTGTCAGACTGAAGTCGAGCATTTCGATTTTCCAAAAAAAAGAAAAGATTTTATTGTTTACACGTGCCATCAATTAAAAACCATAAGGCCGTCGCTGGACAGTTCTTGCAGAAATCGGTAGATCTTCCAAATCCTTTAAAATCTCAACAGACGTCTTCTTCTGGTCCATTTCGGGCAGACGCTTGATTTTTCCTACCGGTCTGACCATCAGTTTCTCTGGGTCGGTCTGCCACTTCTATGTTCTATGGAGTTCGATGAAGCCACTTGTTTGTTCCTGCAGCTTTAGCCGTTTTATTGCACTCGACCATCTTAGCGATCTCAGAACACGAGTTCCTCTTTGAGCGACTCAATAACTTTCGTTGGTCTTAAACTGGCTCTCTTACCCACTGTAGAACAGTAAACAAGGTATACATCAGTTTACCGTATTCTACTGGTTTTCCGAAAAAAAATCGTAGATACAAGCAGCTGACAATGGCGTTCTAAAACCTTTGTGTGTGTGTTGTTTTATTTGGGTCTTGTGTCAACCATGGAAAATTAGATTACCAGAATCTGGTTTTTATTAGAATAATTTGATTATTTTCCAAAAGACTTCGGATTTTATATTCTCATTGAATTTTATGGAAGTGGTCTGGGGCGCATAGACTGGTTACTTTGCTGCTTATTTGTTGAAAATAAAGATTATTGGTAAATTCCACAAAAAAAATAAGAGAGCAGAGAGAGACAGAGAGAGAGAGGAGAGAGAGAGAGAGAGAGAGAGAGAGGGATGGAGAGAGAGAGAGAGAGAGACAGAGAGAGAGAGAGAGAGAGAGAGACCAGAGAGAGAGAGAGATGAGAGAGAGGGAGAGATGACTTCAGAGAGTGACGTCAGTAGAGAGAGGAGATGACTTCAGTACAGTGTTTGTTTATATTTCGAGTTGATTGCTTATTAGTGAAAGAAATTGTAGATCCATTAAATAAGTCTTTTTTTTCTCTCTACATCTCGGAAAAGTTGTCCATGGAATTATAATTGAATATTAGAGTGCTTACCAAAGATTTTCCAAAATTCGAGCGACCGGTCTTGTCCAGAAATGAACGGACCGAAGCAATAGCAAGATGGCTACATGGCGAATAATTGAAAGTTAAGAGAACAACAAAAGCGAAACAGAAAGATATGACATGTATAACCATGCCTTAGCAGTTTCTTGCAGAAAAAAAAAATTATGTATCAGAGTTTCACAGACAAAAGAAGGCTAATGCCACAAAAAGCCCATAAATGCAAGCCTTTCAGATTTTCAGATGAGATCATAGTTGCAAATTTTAGTAAAAGAGAGATAACTCTGTGTGAGGATGTAAGGTTCATATGAGTTGTCTCTCGGTGTAATCGTTACAAAAATTATAAATTCGACTAATTTTAAAAAGAAACAAAATTTGATAACATAAACTGTTTTAAACATTCACAAAGTAAACTTAAAAAAAAAAACTGCATAATATTTAAAGTTAAACGCAACTGAGCGGTAGGTCTCGCTTGCTATGGTGGCGGCCGGGATTTGGTTTCCGCTGAGATCAGGCTGTTGGCTCTCCTGCCAGTGATTTAATGCGCACGTTTTGCCCGGGGTTTTCTCCCCTGCATACTACGGTTAACGACGACCTTATCTACAGCACCTCCCCTCAAGCTGTGGAGTGGTCCTCAAGAATCTATGGCCGATAGAAGATCGCGCGCAAAAGCAGCAGCATTAACCCCTTTCGCCCAGTGGAATTTTCGTTTATAATTTGCAATTTATCTATATTTTTCTAATCTTTATTATCAAAATTAACAACCCATAGATAACATATTACTTCAAAAAACAGAACAACTAAAGCTAAAAACGATAGGAAGTTGTATTCGATATTACATTACAAATAAATAATAATTTAATTAATACAGTTTCCACTTTTTCCGTATCAATATGTGTTATTACAGCTTTAATTTAAGAATTTTTGACGATCATTCATGAACATAGACCGTTTTATTTACTTTTTTTATTACAGTTTTAGCACACAGGTGCCTAGCTTGTTATAATTAAATAAAATCCATTTTCTTCTCAGAAGTAGTTTATACTTTAACATGGCGAGTTTTTCTCTTTTTGTCTTAGTTATTGCGCTAACACCCTGACAGAATTTAATCAGTGCTCCGCTGTGACGTCCTTAGCCCCCTGGTTGTCGGCAGTGGAACGAAATTTTTTCCTAGTTCGCCCCTCCCTTCCCCGCGCGCCACTTAACGTCAGAAATCTTCGTCGACGACGCTGGGCCTTAAAGAAGAACCCTATTAAATAAATCGCGTCCCTTTGTCTACGAAAAAGGATACCATTCGTCTAAAAAAAAGAAAAAAGTGTCAGCCAGCCAGCCTGTGTACGTGTATTTCAACGTACGTTCGACCAAATTAACGGTAAAGCTGACGTGTTGCTTCTTTCCCGAGACATTTTATAAAATTTATCAGTTCTGCTAGCGTTTTTTTTTTTTTAAAAATAGGTGTTATTCATTTTTTTAAGCCGTCATTTGTCAAATATAACAAGCAAATCAGCAAAGCTTTATCGGGGGAGCAGAATATATATTGATATTTACGAGTAGATTTGTCAGCCCACCGTGCACGTACATCCAATTAGTCAGCAAAATAAAAAGATTACGTGGTAACTAGCAAGCGAGTAATGAGCAGGGCTGATAGAGAGATGGCAACCACAGATGCAGTTCCAAGAGTTGCAGACTAAAAAAAAAATTTCTTTCTTCTTCTAAATGAATGGAAAGTTTAAAAATAAGTTAGGAAATAAAACAATAAATCAATTTCCAACTCAAAGGGCAAATAAATTTTTAGAGGCCACTTCACAAGTTCATCCGTGATATGAAGCTTGAAAGGTTGTTTCTTTACTACTCGTATACAGCTATCAAAAAAAAATGAAAGAGGGCGAAATAAGTCTCCGCCTTAGTAGCTGATCCATGGTTCAAGGTCGTTTTCCTTTTCTTTGAAAACCGTCCGAGCCCACATTACATCCGGAAACAAACCTAGCAAAAGCTTCCCCACCCTTTTTTCCCCCCCAAAAAAAACGACGCGAAACCCTGAAAAGGTCCGGTCTCGCGCTTTCTCAAACCAACATTCGGATGTGGGGGCGCAACTTCACTCCCTTTGTAGTGACCGTCACAAAGAATCGAAAGGCCACCGTTGCGTGGCATCAGACATGAAAGACGGTAGATTTCGTGTAGGCGCCGTACAATGATGGTCTGGCTATCTTTAAAGAACGGAAACAAAAACTAGATGGCTTGGGACTAAGCCGGTCTCCGAATGAAGGTAGAACCAGGTGAAAGCTGCACGATTTGGCAGAAGGAAGAGACGCCTCTGCCGGACGACCAGCCACTGGTGGCCGATGGCGGAGGTAAGTAATAGAAAGAGACAGCGAATGACCAGTAATATATTAAAGCCATTAGTCTTTGAAATGAATCTTAAATTCCGCATTGATTCAGTTCTTACTCATCGTTAAATTAACCCCAGAATCCACAGTCTTAAAATAAGATTTAACTTCAGTGTTCGGATTAATCATTGCTAACTTGTCATATTTACATAAAATATGCTAATTATATACAAACCTTCGAGGGCATCAACAGCAAAGAGTAGAAGAGACAGTGATGTCGTGACGCATGTTATTTTCTACTGTGCCCGACGGTCTCCTTAACAAGAGAGTTATGGTGACAGATTTTGGTCAAGGGTTGGAGATTAAAGTAAATGACTTAGGTGAGTTAGTGTAAAAAAGTTCGTGGTTGGAGTAAATGAAGCCCGTCTACTGAAAGACTTCAAGAACCCTTTAAATTGGATTTTACTTAATTCTTTCCCGATTTATGGAGATTTTGGGTTTCGGTTTGCACTCTTCCAAAAGAGACTCAAGTTACCTTTGAAAAGGTTTGTCTGCACCCCTAGCTTCACGATTAAAGAGTATCGATGTGAGTGCATAACAGACGTTTCCTGTTTCTAAAAAAAAATGTGCAAAATGAAGAATAGGATCTTAGCCGAAGTCGAGTGACACGAACGCGTGTGGTTTTACGAGACATTTTCATGGAATGTAATTCTTTTCGATTCCATTTAAAAATAAAATAGCAGATTTAGGCTGCAGAAGTCTGCTAACGAATATGTTGAAATTGTCGTTCTGTCTGAAACAACAACAACAACAACAAAAATCGTTTGTATTTATTCCTTTTAAAGGTTTATAAAATATTTCCCTAATTGGCTACAGATGTTGTACTCGTACATCTTTCTGCTATAATACTGTCACGTGACAAGAACAGCGATCTAGTAAAAGCTAAAGACCCCAGTGATATCGCATTCAGTAGTGATTGTACTGGTGCCCTCTAGGGCAATTAAAAGAATCCTAGCTAGTTACCGTCTCCCGATCCAGAAGGACGAAAGGGGGAGCCTTGAGGCTATTAGTTAGTGGAGACAGAGCTCATGGTTAGCGGATGCCATAAAGAACCGATATCTTTACACGTCATTTCCACCACATTAAGTAAATTGTGTAAATACCATTTAAATATGGCGGCAAGGTTCTTTATTATTAGTTCTTCTTTATCTGATCATAATAAACAATGGCACCGCACTACCATGTACGGAGAAGTTACTACTCACTTTTACGTTTGCCAGACAGAATTTGACATTTTAACTTTATTACGGGCGGCGTGATAGTCCAGTGGCTAGTTTGTTGTACTGTCCTGATAAGATTGACGGCTTCTTCTGCCAAAACCACAATTGCTGTTAATTTTTGCGTAAGATTACCACTGCTTCTTGGCGGAAAACTGCTATACCACCTCTCCTTTACTAACGTTGTCTAGCTAAACATCAGTATATTATTATTATTATTATTTTATTATTATATTATTATTAGTATTATTATTATTATTATATTAGATTATTACCAAAAAAAACCAGCAGTTTCCTGAGCAGAACAAACGGTTTTAGCAAGTTAACACCTGAATAATCGGATAACCACGTAGATTTCCCCCTAACTCGTAAGTCCGCTGTCCCCTTTTAGTTACGTTCATTATTTATAGCCAGGTTTCACGAAAACAAAACAACAGGAAAAAAACAACAAGTCCTGCTACAAACAGAGCGAAAAGTGGCTTAGGGGGTTATCTCTCTCTCTCAGATAGATAGCGATCTATCTCTCTCTCTCTCTCTATCTCTCTCTCCTCTCTCTCTCTCATCTCCATCTCATCTCCATCTCTCTCTCTCTCTCTCTCTCCCCCTCTCTCTCTTTCTCTCTCTCTGCGAAGTACATCCTTGACCACGTTGATCAGGTATCGGACGCCCAGACCCAACGGCGCGAGTCTGGTTACACGAACCTGGGAGCGAGAGGGTCGCTTTTACCGTTCTGCCGATAGAACCATACAGGAAATCTCAGAATTCTGGCCCCGATCTCACCCATCTCTAAAAGGAAAGCCTGTCGGATATAATCCGTGGAGCTACCAGATTTAAATTAGGACTCCCTACGTATTTCCATCTTTAAATGGTCACGTGACAAAGATCTGGAATGCATTCAAGGCTACAACTCCAAGCAGTTATGACGTTCAGTGCTCAGTTTCACTTTTATTTGACAACGTTATTACGCTCCAGCGGTAGTGTCCTTTCACCAGAGAACGTCTAGATAACTACGATATAAAAAAAAGATCTTGCTTTTATTGTAGTTTCCGCCCGATAATCAATTTCCGTGGTAAGACAGTCGTACCGAATACAGCGCGGTAACTAGACAGCAAACACTTTGGTCAACCGGGTTTTTTTTCCGGGGAAATCTCACATTTCGCTCTCGGGCGTCTGGTTTTCTGAACAAGTGCTTTTAATTTAATGGAAACCGTCATGAGTTGAGCGTCATTAGGACTCCATCATAAACGGACATTTAGAAAGAGATTAAATGTATCTCCGAGAACAGTAGAAACAATGATGATTCGGCGCGGAACATCAGCGATTGGTCCGGTAGAGGCGCAGCTATCTCCTGGCAAATCGGCGCGGCGAGACAGAGGCGAGCTGCCACCACCGCCCGTCGGGGTTATCGAGAGCCAGGCGGGGGTTGTAGAAGCGTGAGCGCGATGTCCCAGTCTAGATAAGGCCAAGAACGGTTGCATGATGGCAGTTGTGCGGGATCTTCCAGATTGATAAATCCGACCAGCGCCATTCCTTTCCTGCTATCGCGAATCTCCTTCCTCCAGGACATTATCTCGCGAGCAGTCTCAGACATCGGAGGGGGGCCCCGGGGATCAATAAAACAATTGTTTACAACAGTACAACCGATAATCAGTTGCCCGATCGCCAATGGATTACGCAGTTTTATCGTGGTTCTAAATGCTGGGAGATCTGTTGACGTCTTAAGCCGGCTAGGCGTTACCGTTCTAATTTTAACTATTTCTTTAAAAAAAAAGTGCGCATATGGTCACGTGCCGCTATCGTGGAAAACCTCGTCTTGGAATACACGGAGCGACATGTTAACAGTCGAGAAATCTGATACTCCGCGGCTTAAACAAACAATTATATTAACAGAGTACTAGGGTTCCTTTCTCCCCTTTTTTATGGAAAGTGGGGCAGATTTGAGAAATTTGGTGTGGGGCGGAAGCCTCAAACATTTCTTAATTACTCTTCCTTTAACGAGCTGAGCGACATCTTCGCTTAGATAAGAGCGGAAACATAATTTCGGGAAAGAGTTATGTTCTCCTTAATCGATGGCAGCGCCCCCTTGCAACAATGATTTCAGAAAGTGGAAAAAGAAGCTAGAAGAGAAATAAAAAAAAAAAAATACAAAGTAAATTCCTTCAGACGGAGCGAGATTCTGGTGACCGCGTGACAAGGTTTTCGTTTCGATGTTAAGGTTGACAGACCACGTGATGAATAATATAATATAGCACGTGATCATCAGGTTATACGAAGACAAAGGTTGAGTTAGACCTCGCGCGCGCCCAACCCCCCCCACCCGTGCGTGCGCGCACCTCCGGACGTCCGGTGGTAAAGCGGATGTGAGTTCGTGCCGCGTCTGTGAAAGACCGCTACGCGTAGTTATCGTCAGCCCGTAGAACGACAAATAGCCGCGCGTGTGGGCGGCTGCTTGGAAAGTCCACCAGGGCGAAATGACGCTTGTAGGAGAAGGGTTAAACTGTCACGCTCAAATACCGGCTGGCGGATTTATTGCTTTACTGGGAGACCATACCTGAGGCAAGGTGAATAAATCGATAGAAACTCCACCTCACCCGACTGACAAGAAATAAACGACAACAGTAATATTTTCCAGCTAACTATGAAATAAGATAATTATTACTGATTTTTAAAAAAAAAAGAAGAAGAAGAAGGGAGGGAAGAAGACACCGGGATATGATCGCTGGGAGCTAGGCACGTGACGTCATTGTTGGTACTGAAAACCAGCGTCCGAAGTGGATTTGTTGGCGTTTATGGTGATATGTAATTACCGGCAGGTACGAATAATCTCACCTGTACACGTTTCTTAATGTAATATCCTTCTGTATTTATAGCTGTTCGACTAAGTCAACGCTTAGCCAATTGATTACTTATGCAGAGACTTCTAATAATAATAATAATAATAATAATAATAATAATAATAATAATAATAATAATAATAATAATAATAATTAGTTATTTAGAGTAAATCGTTAAACGAGTCTGTGGACTCTATGGAATAATTCATCGCACTTCTGAAACACTACATATTTTTTCTTATTATTATACGAGGCGAACAATCTATTTTGTATAAGATCACTTTATTGTATAAATAATCACTATGACGGGGAAAAAAAGAAGCTTAGAACTTCTCAAGTTTTGTTTTTTTTTATTATTCTCATTAATTGCGCTGTTGTTGGTGACAGGTTCGACAGTGCGTTCTGATGTCCACCATTGTTCGTCCCACTCGTGAAGTGAATCGAGTAGATGGACAGATATCCTGGCTGACGTACAAAGCCGTCCATTGCAACATACGTACTGGAGACACGACACACACACACACACACACACAAAAGCACCCCCCCTTTTATTTTCTCGGACAAACTCGTGCCATTTTTGAATGATACCGAACTCGTGTGTCGGCGGGGTGGTTGGAGATAAAGTTGAAAGGTCCACATTATAAAGAAAGATGGAAGTTTCATCACTGCGCGGTTCGGTGCCAGTTTGATGTGCGCGAGAACGAACGACTGTGATTTAAAGGGATTCTTAGATGACCACGTGGGCGAAATAGGACTCAAGTTCGGCAAGGAAATATAAGCAGATGTCGCCGTGAGTCACTAGAGAGCTAAGGCGACTTCCTTACCATATAAGGTATTAGGAAGAACACGACGTTCTCTCTGGACACATCATTTCTGCCTATCTATTTTTGTAGCATCTATCATATACAATCCGAAAACAACCATGAAATTCAAAACAAATGTTATTATTTCTCTCACGCACACGTATTTTATAGTTATCTATATATATATATATACTTCTCCGGTGTCTAAAGCCAATCTTCTGATGTTCCAGTTACTGTGTATGTCCACACTACGCAAGCCAATGCTGAGCTATCTCTCTCTGGTCGAGAGGCTCTGATAGGTATTTCGTTTTGTTTTAAGTAGCTGTTTCGGACCACCATTTATTTACTTTACTTTGTCTTGTACTCCCTAATTAGCCAGTCTGCCGGTATTTCAGCATGATAGCTTCCTTCACAAGTGGAATTCCAATATGGTGATTGTTGCAGATAGCAACCCGGCCTTCTTCGTCGAAACCTTTTGTGTTTAATGTCGTTGCTCTTTTTGTTTATGGCATCAAAGCAGCAAATAAATACGAAATAGGTATTTTCATTTACCCCAGCTTTGGAACGGCCATCATCCTTTCTCGTCTCTGCTTCCCCGTCGCTTTCTTCTCTGATGAAATAAATGGCAAAACTTGCGAGATGTCAGCCGGTAAATTCTTCCACTCTAACACCGCACAGCTGTACTACATTTCCCCTCTTCGATATCTTGTAATCCTTCAGTTCTCTTTTACAAAAAAATCCAAACTCCTTTTAAAACAATGGAATCCTTCTAAATGAAAAAAGACAACAAACAATTATGCCTTTCCCTCTTTAAATTCTACATTTGCACAACAAGGAGTGTATATGATTTGTTGCGCCTAATGTATAGGTAACTACGAGTTATACAAAAGCGTATATGGTCAAGCGCGTTTTATACACGAGTGAGTGTTTGGATTAGTCTATATATATATACATATGTACATCTTGCTTTTATAAAAACCTGTTATGCATGAACCTTATTTAGAATTTCGTTCTTCACCCAAATTTTCCTTTTGATTCATTCTAGAGCTTCTTCGTTTCGTTCGGATTTTATTTAAATTAATTAACATTCCACGATTTTAGCAAAGGATTTATAATTCAAAGAAATGGACAGACAGAAGACGGACACGCGCGCGCGTGCCTACACCGGTAGATAGAAAATACAAAATGAATGCCTGGATAGAAGGAAACCCCGAAGAACGCAACAACGTAAAGAAAGTCATTAAGACTATTTGTGAAAAACTTCCGAAGACTTTAATACTGGAAACAAAAAAAGAAGGATGATAAGGAACACCGGATAGTGCTCTCTGTAGCTCTAGCAGCTGTGGCTGGAATGGGGAGTGCGAAGTCGGATGTTCTGCATTCTTCAGCTTAAATGCGAACTTTGCACCAATCAGTCTGTCAGCAGCTCGGTGCGCTGTCAGAACCTGCAGCAGTTCTGCTCTCCATACATACATAACGTGGTAATTGCGAAATCTGCGTAGTTGAAGACATGTTTGGACTGAGAAGCACACCTTTTCGGTGAACAACGAGAGTAGATTGGAATAACAACGCGTGTATCGTAATATGCATTAAGAAAAAATATTATTTTTTGTTTTTTTTTTTTTCTGATTCCCTCCGTGTCCCTCAAGACGGGGAGGGCGAGATGAGTTTTTGTGTGTTTTTTTTCTTTCACCGGCAGACCTTCTTCCGGTACTTTCCGAACAGAAGCTTCCTGAAGGCGTTCCGGAAGTTCGGATTGAAGATTGTGTAGATGATCGGGTTTAGCAGACTGTTGAAATAGCCGCACCAGAGAAACACGCTCGCCATGGCTGGGGGGAAGTAGCAGTAGGCCCCACAGAACGGTCCGATCACTGCGATCATGAAGAACGGCAGCCAGCACAACACGAAAGCTCCCGTGATTATTGCGAGGACCCGCGCCGCCTTGCGCTCCCGCTTCATCTCGATCTTTTCCTTCCTCGCCTGGTCCCTCTCCTTCTGGCGGGTGCGCTTCACGTGATGGCCGTTCGAGGCCCGTGGGGTTTTTGCGACCATGTAGATCTTCTCAGGCACCTTAAGGTGGTGGCCCAGAGGCTCGGGAACCACCTGGCCGTTTGGCTCACGCAGCTCCAGCGTGCTCTCCGCCCGCGACATCTCGTTCATGTTGATGCACGAGCCGTTGTAGGCGCTGTACGGGTCGTGACTGATGTCACTTCCGGAAGAGTTCGGCGAGAAGTTTGCCTCGGTCGCCGTCACGGTAATGGCCGACACGGGAACGTGCCGTCGGTTCGCGTGGAAGTTCTTCTTTCTTATCCTGGACCGGGCAGCTTTGTAGATTTTGCAGTTCAGTATCAGCATCAGGGTTAGCGGAAAGTAAAACGCGCCCACGGTGGAAAAAATAGTGTATCCCAAATCCTGGCTGATCATGCACTTTCCGGTCTCGTTGACGCTGTTCTGGTTGTCCTTCCAGCCGAACAGCGGCGGGATTGAGATGGTCACCGACACGACCCACACGGACGCCACCATCGTCAGGATCTTCCTCAGGCTGCGCTTCCGTATGTAGTCGATATTGGAGACCGCCCAGAACCGATCGGTGGCGATGGCGACGAGGTGGAGAATGGACGCCGTGCAGCAGAGCACGTCGAAGCTGATCCAGGCGTCGCAGAGGACGGGCCCGAGGTACCAGTTGACGCTAACTTCGTTTACTACGCTGATGGGCATGACGAGCACGGCGACCATAAGGTCGGTGACGGCCAGCGACATGATCAGGTAGTTGGACACGCCCTGCAGGCTCTTCTCCAACACGATGGCCGAGATGACGAACACGTTTCCGACGATTGTCAGCAAGATGACCACGGACAGAAAGGAGCAGATAAGGACCATTTCCAGCAGACCGAAGGCCGCCACCCGCGACTGTCCGCTGTGCGCCAGGTAGCTTGGAAGGGGCCCCGCCGACTCATTGGCGGCGCTCGTGTTCTCTGCCACGAAGTCGGTAGAGTTTTCCATGCTGTACCATGGCAGAAACTTCCTGGTTCCAAAACGAAACGCAAACAAATATCACTTTTTTGGCTGCTAATTTAGACGGTTAGCAAATCGCGGAAGAGAGGACAGATGGAGAACGGACAACCGGTGATTTTTCTCCCACTCAGCTGAAGCAACTCTACTGACAGCCGTCCTGGGGCCAGCGCTACAGGAAACCTCGTCCCTTTCCGAGATACGTCGGTCTGAAACAAAAATATAAAATGTAAATTAAATCCAAATGAAAGGGGGGCAGCGTAATTGGTTTTTTCAACCGCCAGGTTAGTAATAATACAAGTGGATAATAAAGCTACGTTTTTTTCAGGCCGTTAAATATTTATACCTGAGAAGTGATGCTTGTATTTTCAGATTCTTATCCGAGGCACGTAGGTTACCAAGGTTTTGGTTTTATAAACGTTTGCCCATTGCTCCACTAGTGCATCGATCGTTAACGATCGTGTCGCGATTTAAGTACATCTTTAACGACCTAACTCTGTTCTCCCGAAATTTCGCGAGGTCACCATTTGCATCTTACCCCTTGACGAGGGTTGCCATGACTCAAACATCCAGGCTTCTCTGCGGTACATTTAGACTCTCCACTCGATCGCTCAAACGGATTTCAGCTTCTTATCAACTACGCTAAAGTTCCCCGGAAGAGCTCTTCATGTTTTTAATGGATTAACTTCACTCAGATACGTTCAGATGTCAAAGACACACCCTTTTGGCACCCATGGTCATCAATGGCAAAAAAAAAAAAACAACACTCAGACGATATCGGATGTTACGAAATGCTGTTTGAAAGTCTAGTCGTAAACACGTGGAATATACCTTACCATCTGAGAAACATGACACGTTGATGCTTTTAAAATCTTCCAGATGTGCATTTTAAGTGTAAGGTTTTGAAACTTTCTGCCCCCTCTCAGAGCCTCTCTCTCTATATATATGCATGCACTAGCATTAAAAATTATGGGCACACCGTAAGAAAACACTATTGTCTGTCTTAACACCTTACTCTTTACAAAAATTCATTATTCCAGCAAAATCTAAAACGTGGCAACCACTAGAGATCTGATGACTGTGTGCCAGCGCGCAATAAGTCGTTAACTTTGATACCGTTCTTTTTGCAGGTCTGTCTCTTTCTTCGTCGAAACAACCGACCTTCATGAAAAAAAAAAATTGCTGCAGTTATCTAGACGTTCTGTTCAGTAATGTTTTAACACGTTGTTTTGTAATTAACTCCATCCCTCCGGCAAGCAGTTTTGCATCTGACTGTCGATTTAGTTTATCTCACATAAGTACACCGAGGTTTACATTTGGAGACTGAAGCAGCCAAAACACAATCACGACAAGTCTTTTTGGCTATTTTTAACGAAAATATCGTGCACTGTGCTGAATCTTGATTTTTTTTTTTTTTTTTTTTGCATTACATACCTGCCAATCGATGCCCCAGCGAAAAGGCATGATATTGTAGGATATTGTGATATCTCTTTCGTGCGATAACCCCATCAAGTTTTATCAAGTCACCGCCCGAACAACCAGCAGAACAGCCACATACGTTCATATTCCCATTTCCATGTTTTTTTTTTTCCATAAGAAGGAAAAACGTCAGTTTCCTTTTACTCGTCAATGGCCCCCTTTTCAAACAGAAATTTTACTGTCATCGCATAAAACCAGACGCTTACAATCTGGTCTCAGTTGACCGCAGTTGAGTTCACGATTGCACGAAAGCGTACTCCTGCGTTCTGACGTCACTTAGTTCGGTAAAATCGCCTTTTCAAGTTTACCACATCTAAGCAAAGGCTTCGGTTTATTCTTTAAATTTCATGTTAAAACTACCAATCACAAAATCATCAAACACATATGCGAAATAATAATTAATAACTATCGTCAGTTCGATATCTTAACCGCTGCCTGACGTTTCTCAAACATTTTTGAAAAAAAAGGGGAGGGCAACAACGTAAATGTCACAGCGTTTGCGAGACATGTGAGATTAAATACAAAAAAGAGTAAATACGAGTATCTCATAAGCGACAAGTATAAATGGTCTTCTGATTATTTAATGAAGCACGCACAGTGAGCAAGGAATTTTGGTTTAGCCAATCAAACCGAGCTAGCGGTGAGGTCGGAATCTTCACCAACGCCAGGTCGCTTGTAGGCTTGCACAGCTATGTCGCGCACCTTGTTGTTTATGGCTGTCAGTAACTAACGAAAGTTAAAAAAAAAACAATAAAAAAAATTTTTTTTTCCAAGAATTCTCCTCCATTTCCCGACAAAGAAAGAGTCGGTTATGGAGTAAATAAAATCCGCTCGAATGTCTCAAAGGTGTCCTCTGGCGATTAGAAAAGATAGACAACAAAAATGGGAGTCTTTTGGCAATTACTAAAGTCCATCAGGTAAACATGCTAGTCGGAATACGAGTTTACAAGAGTGGAGAAGCGTGAGAATACTTTCCAAGGGAAAAGGTAACCAGTGGCTCAGTAAGAGAGGGTTCACCTGTGGAAAACGATTCAGTTTGGCAATCTGTCCTCGTATAGTGTTTACCAGCTCCTGTCTTCAACAGCTAGCCCCTCGTGGGATACTTTTCTTTTTTCTCTAGAAATTGAAGGGTTCTAATGGGAAATTTTTGGTGACGCTTCTACGTCACCTTCTTGTAGGGCCTACATCTCTCACCTGGTACAGTTATTATTCAAAAAGGCCTCGCTAAGAGATTCCCTGCATGATTATTATCAGGGCGGCTTGTAACGACGGGCCACTGCCGACATTAATCCTATTCCACGGATTATGGTCAATTTTTAAAATTAGATTTCACAATTACACGCTATATGTGGATGATTGTAGAGCTAAAGTATTTATTTAAGAGAGAGAGAGAACGCGATTTATAATTTTAAAATAATTATTCTATCATTTAAAAATACGTTTTTCATAAGAAAACAAAAAATACCGAATGACTTTGCAAAGATTAGTTCAGGAGATTTGAATAAACCAAAGGTAGAATCTCCGATTTAGAAATTAGCAGGATTGTTCTCCACAGCAGTAATTCTCACCACTAACCATCCCTGATGATGGAGAAAGTTTGCCAACATCATAGCTTCATTAGTCATTTTAGTTACCACTGATAAAGTGATGGAAAATGGCAGCACTATCTATCGACTTTCTTCTGCACAGTTGTTATTTATTAATTATCCATCCTCACTGATGAAGATCGTGGCTTTCTTGTTGCTGCAACTGATGCAATGCATCGGCTGAAACTTTTCGTTTGTGAATAAAACTTTGAAAAACTTTTTTGCATCCATTTTGTTAATTAATACTATCAATTTGGTTCAATAGATTGAAGATTTGCTGACTTAATTGTCAAAAAATAATTCCTCAATATTAAAACCATTACTCACATTGAGATTTATTTGCAATTCTTTTTAATTTTACGCCCAGAGACTTATCAATTTCATATTTAAAAGTTAAAAAACAGGTCTTAAAATGGAGCCTTGCTGCAAAATTATTATTGATGTTATATAAAATGGTAAACTGATTCATCAAATTTTAGAATCTTAGCGAAATTTTTATAGGGAAGTTTTCTTAAATCTCTCCAAAGAGATTAAGGAAATACTTAAATTCTAAATATGCGGACCAATGTTTTGCTTACGCCTTCAAAAATCTCTCAGAAATTTTGGAAACCAGATCCTTTTGGTCTCGCAGTCTTTGTTGTGTCTTGGAAGATGTTCTTACTAATAACACGATGTATCAGCTGTTCCAACAGTTTAAAAAAGAAGCGGATGCCGACTGATGGACATAAATATTTATTAAGAAATGTTTCTTCGTTTTAAATTGGCGTAGCACCATGTTTTTGTTGTTTCATGTTTGATCGCCTTCCATAAACCCAGACCGGGGTGATAAGTTTTCTGCCTCGAAGACGCGGATATTATATTTCGCCGGAGTTTTTCCTGATTACTCTGAATGGCAACATCGCTTGGCGTTTCGTTGGTTTTACAAAAATGTAACGTTCTAAACATTTGGGGCTGATCTGATAACGTCACTGACAGACATTCTTGGAAGACGCCATATAATGGGTCCACTATTTTACATGTCGCTTCCATTTACCATTTTGTATTTCTTGTCTTTTTAAACGTAACCCCCCCCACTTATCTTCCTTCCTTAATTAGCAAACTTCTTTCTTTTGGAAAACTACTTTTACTTCATTTCACTTTTGGTATCATCAAGCTAATCACGTGTTTCCGTGTTCGCCCTTTGCCGCCCCAAATCTATTTGTTTTGTGTTAATTTTACTGTGCAGTACAAAAGAGGAAAAATTTAACCCTCTCCTGGGATTTCAGAGGTGCACGGATCTTAGTTATAAGGGCAAGTTAGCATCATACGCCCACATGGCAAAAAACCACTCATATATGGGGGTGTAGAAATACTTTCTTATTTAATTTTATTCCCAGATAAAACTGCGGTTTTCGCCAGTTTTAACTAAGTCCTTAAATAAAGGGGTCTTTCGTAGAGAAAATGCCACCAGGAGACAGACAAGATGCAATACGCGATAACTCAATACCTGTAGATCCCTAGGTACACTGTGACGATCTCTTTGCCCGTTTGTTGATTCTGGTGTCTTCAGATCACAAGGTTTGCGTCGTCTTCAAGATCCGGCTCTACGCTGATCCTTAATTTTTCGGTCGACACGCGATTTCATAGCATAAAAGGTCAATTCCGGCCGGTCTAGGGGCGATTGCGTTTTTAGTTTCAGCCGAGTACTCATTCATTTCGTCCTACTTCAGAATAACACGGGCACAAACCCTCTGAGGTCATCAAATTAGCGAACTACACATTCTAAACAAACAAATAAACTATTTCTTCGAAACTACGCCACCGGGCGGACATTTCTAGGACTAATGGCACCGGGTTTATCAAACTATTGTCAAAACCAATCAACAAAATCTCCCCGAATGACGTGACCTACACGTTATTAAATAAAGTCTCCTTTATTCGACTGGCAGCCTGGGATATCATCTGTCAGCAGCCAGTCAATTACTGCAAAATTTCTTCTATTTTTTTTAAAGATTAGACTAGAAGAACAGTTTAATTGCTATTTATAGTTCACCATCCTGAATGACTCATTGTTAATTTTAGTTTAGAAACTAATATTCCCAGGAAATTTCTATAATCGTAGAGAAAGTAATTACTATTGCAAGGCTTCGTTGATTATAGAGACAAGCTGACAAGGCGATTTTCGCTTCGCATGGATTGTAAATCATGCATTCTTTGATATCGGAACCACGCCATCTCTGGAAGATAACAGCTGACCCACACCTGTAAAACAAACAGCCAATTTGATAAATCGACGTGTAATGGAGATGGTAGAGGTATAAAGCACGAGGAAAAACATTTAGGAGCCTGGGGCTTGGAAGAAGGGAAGTAAAGGGAAAGTTCTACTGATCAGTTCCCGTCAGTTACAAACGATACTGTCTGGACAGCGCCGCCATTACCCGCGCTCGGAGTCAAAGTCCGTCACGTGAGCTCCACGTGACAGCCCGTGTTACGGCTGATGGATTTCTTGAGAGGTGTTCCAAATTTAACCTGTAAAGGTTCTTCCACGAAGCTGTAACAGCAGTCCGGCTGTGGACTACACTCCCTTTCTGTTTAAAATTGGTTTCCTCAGCTTTCCGCAAAACCTTCGCAGTCATCAGAGTTAATAAAAGTGTAATTTTCGAAACATTTTGCGGCTCTAATTTGCTAAAGAAAGAAAACTAATTTACAAGTAATACGAACACCTTCCAAAACATTATTTTAGGAGACCTAACGCTGTGGAGGCCGACACTCTTCAAACTCCATAGAGCCCAGTGCATACCAAGCTTTAGTCCTGTCGGAAAAAAAAATCAAGACATTTAATTACGTACTTATTAATTTACTTGCTGCTCTGCCAATACTGGGGTCTCAAAAGGAAATCGGGATAAGAACGAGTCCCCAAATCTGTCTTACTTATCGTCCCCAAGAAATTGGAGTATCGAAACTTTTCCTAAAAAGCTAATTCCTTGTAGATCGCTAAGACAGGTTGATGTTGAGTTTCTAGTCCTGTACTGACGGGGAAAGTCAGATATAACAGCTAATCTTAGTGAAAAGCAAACGCCTCCGTTCATCTGTATTCTAAATGCAAAGACAGGAAATTGACCTTAGAACGTGATGCATAAGGGCCTGGAACGGATCAAAATATCCCTTGTCTTCTTTATGTGTATGTAGTTCCTTGTCAGTGGAAGATATCTAATCCCACTTTTATATTAATCAAAATAAGCTAAGGGGATCTTTCCAGGAGCTAAAATTTTACTGTAAATACATAATGTAGGGCTTAACGTATCAAGAGCTGGTGTTATTATTATTACAGGCACTCCAGTAGTGTTATTAAGTATCAGTGTCTGTAGACCGTATAGTAGGAATATTAATAGGAGACACAAAGATCGACAGAAGGAGTATTGACGAGGGCTTATGGAGTGCATAGTGGTACTATTAATATGGGCATAGGAAGCACCACCAACAAGGGGACAACAGCAGTCCGGCAAAACCGTAACAAGGAACGCCATCCGAGATTGCCAGCCAAGATGGAGTACGACACAATCCGTGACGTGTCGGAGATCAGAGCGAGGACGAGGATGGAGATGCTGACACTCCTGGTGATGAAGATGACTCAGAGTTTTCAAATTGTGCTCTGGCGGCGATCAGTCCTCGCTCTGCTATTTTTATTCAGTGTCGGGGCAAACGAGGAACCGTCGACTTGCTGACGTAAAAATTCGCTAAACTTTTTTAAAACTACAAATGGACCATTATAGAATGCGAGTCGACGTCTACACCGTATCGACAAAAAAATGTTAACCCTTTCATCAGAAATATGGGTTCGATGTACGCAGTGATGGAGGATGCGGACAGGAAAACAGCGTGACGGACGGAGGCTGCTAGCGGTTGCCCGGCAAGTTTATTATTAACCACTGCATTCTGTGATACGGCCGATATTGCTTACAGGGAAGTAAAAAGCTCCCAGTGGTAATTGTAGAGACGGAAGAATAACGCATTAACCCTTTTCACACTATCGGAAAAGGGGAATTATAAATGGAAGCGTGCTAAGTCTACACAGCGGCGTTATACGCCTGTTATATTTAGGCCGCATTTACTCTCTTTTGTATTCAACGCCGCGTGGATACATCGTGACGATGGCCTTTCGCCGTGAGACGCGCGCTATTAACTGCTGAAAGCGGCCAGCGTGTGACACACGTGAGGGGGCACCAAAGGTGCCGAGGCGCAGTCCCGATCGTTACGTAGCAGTATTTCACCCACACGGCTCCTATTATTATTGGTCTGGGTAACTGAGAGGGAAAAAACTTTAAAACAACAACAACAACAACAACAAAGCAAACATTCTGGGTTTGGGCAACGGCTGAGATGCCTCCGGAGACAGACTACAGTTTCGTTTTAGTTACAAATCATTTTTCTTCCAGCCAACCCGACATCTCTAATACCAATTCTCTACAGCCGAAAACCCGGCAATCTCTGGATTCCTACGTACCTAAGAGTCGGGCCCTGAAAGCCAAGTTAACCGATTTTTCAGTTGTTTTCCGGATTTAACGGAAATTACATCTTTAATCCGGCGACAGGCGCCTCCAAAGAGCTTTGTTTAGCTCCAGTCGTTATTGTGGTAGTGGTGATGGCTTAACCCTAACCGGAAGCCATGGCCAGCCGCGAAAGAGAGCGGTATTCTTCGGCCCGACCCGACAAAGATCTCCACTGAAACTCTTCGCTCCTCAGAAGTAGAAGGAGACCGGAAAGGCCGGTGGAAATCCACGACTGGCGAAGAAGAGCGAGGGGAAACCAAGCCAGGGAACTATGCCAAACCCGACCGTAGTTCGAACCCAGGCCCACACCTCAGCGGTCGGGCGGTCTACTGTTCAAGACCCAACGTCGAAGCCGCTATCGTTAATGCACCAGCTGACCAGATGATAAGGGCACTACACTGAAGGAGAGATGTATTTAGATGAATCCTGATAGTTTAACCAATTTGCCAAAGATTTCTTTGGAATAATTTTAATAACAAAGGGCAAAGGTCAGAACTGACGAGACTTCCTACATCCAACTGTTGGCAGACACTGGTTCTGGAACGCGCCTGTCACCTGACCCGTGGCTGCTGCTCTGTCTCCCAAAACCATGTAGTACAGATCTGCATCCAACACTTCAAAGAACTACGGTCTCTCTTTGTCCGAGAAAAGTCTGTTGGCTTTATTTTTTTAAAAAAATATAATTAATGGTTTTGTTTTTAATAGGATAGATGCACAGCAGTCTTCGAGGCCTGACTGACGCCTGTAGATACTGATTCGGGTACCAGCTGACTTTCCTCAACATTCCAGGTCCAGCCGTCCGTCTCTCTCGAAGCGAGTGACCGCAGAGAGTCTGGCGGTTATTGAAATTATAGACCCCCCCGCGCCCGCCAGGTAGCGTGATTTCCTGGCTGTACGTGGCGCCCCTGAACGTCAAGAGCGCGTCCAACTCCGATAAAGGACTGCGCCGTCAGCGGTGTAAAGTCTCACAGTGGCATTCACGAGTCTGAACCGACATTTTACGCGGCGATCTCGAATCTTGGCGTCCACGAGTACCCACGCCGATTCAACCGTTGATCTATCTCCAACAATGCATCATACTGCAATAATGCAACCTGAAAATGACGTGCCGGTATGTGTTTTAGAGATCTCCCACCAGGTGGCGTTTATGTGGCGAAGGCAAAAATATGGTGGAATGTTTTGATTTTAGAAAATCGAGCGCCTGTAACTGCACGGGCGCACGTGTTTTCAGAGTTATCCAGGGTTGTAAAACGTAGCAGAAGTTCAAAGATAGTGGAGTAAACCGACAGGTGGGCGAACGGAGTTTTGTCTGGTGGCCTCCGAAAGCTTGCGGTCTATCTAGCCCTCGACGTAAAGAAAAAGTGTCCCTGATTAGAATCCGTACCCCATTGCTGAAACTAAAAGAGGGAGGGCACGAAACAATGGAATTTATGCGTGGAATCTGTCTTCAACTAAGTTAGGTTAATCAATCAGGACAGGAAAAGGATGAACGCTTCGCTCGAATCTCCCACACCTCGTCTCGTCACCTGATCGATGTCTGCTTTCCACGTTGTGACGCTGGGAAGATGCGGATTATCAGAACTTGAAGCCGTCGCTGTGTTGGCGCTGAATTTCACTCAACCTTCGAGTCTGTTCGGTTAATCACAAAGCAACCTGTGCACACATACCGTCTGCTGCATCTTCAGGCGCAGACAGTAGCTGCGGGCCACGCCTTGCTTTAGTTATCACAGGAAGATATCAGGCTGCTCCGCCCTCATCATTTCCTCGAACCATCGAACAGGTGTGGATGGCAAATATGGTAATAAGAACTAAAATAACACGTAAACGATTAGCGAAAAACTCAGCCGCCAACTGTATTAATATGAAAACGCGATAAACTCAGTTAGGAGAGGGCATGGATCGCAAGTATATATTTGTTTTCTCACTTTAAATGTATTAGATAGCAGCATTTATCGTCTAATCCCCGTACCATTATACTTTCAAGTTAACCAGGGTTTTTTTGTTATTTTTTTTAAATAAAAACTTCTTTCTAACAGTCAAACAAGCCTCCGTTCTCTCGACCTCCGACCAAAGGATTGTCGACAACTACAGACCGAGTGTTGCCTCTTGGGAGGAGGAGGAGAAGAAGAAGAAGAAGTTTTCCACCCGGAAACAAACGATCACTTACAGATTCCTCTAACTGATGCGCAGAACTCGGGGGCTGTCTATCTTCCGAACTCGCAATGGTTTCAGCATATCGCCTATCGTCGATTTTCCTCGTGCCGTCAATCCGCATTAGGCTCTATATTCCAGACGGAGGGAGAGATGGAGATGGAGCGACAGAGAGAGAGACCCGTCGAACACAGCAGTCTCTCGGATGAGACGGGGCCCTCCCCGGATTTTAACAGTAACGGCGAAGCGCCGCCCAACACCTCCTGTCTCCCAGACACGTCACCGATTGCTCCCTCTTTGTTTTGACGATCAGGGCCCGTGCGAAGCGCCATCTCTAATTTAAGCGCCCCCCTCCTTTGCGCCGCGTTAAGAAGAAGGAAAAGGCGCGAATGACTTCATCGCAGTCGTAAACAAACAGCCGAGTTTCTCGCGAGGTTCCCCGACTCTGAGCGGTTGTTCGTGATCGTAAACTCCAGCTGTTTGCGGATCACGCCCCCCACCCACCCAGCCAGTGAAGCGAAAGGGTTTAGGAACCGGAAGTTTCTCATGTCGTCAAGGGTGGGTGGAATAACACGGGTCAAGCAGTCAACATGCGAACTGGCTGCGTTCGTCAAAGAGAAGTCCTAAACGAAACACGGGACCACACCGGCGATAAATAAGTAAGTGCTATAGAACCGTGCTCGTTGGTCTTCCCTGCATTTCCCAGGGTTGGGTGAGGAAGGAGGGTGACCCGGTATCATTGACATTCGCTAAACCCGCTTTAACGGTGAGTTCTCCAAGCCATTTTCTGACGTCTTAGCAGAATTACCGGGTTACTCAATGTCACAAATTTTGGTGTTTGTTGTTGTTGTTGTTGTTAGTGAGCTGAGAGTGCTCCGGGAAGCCCAGTTATCAGCGCGATGAAAATGCCCGAACGTATCCTCATCGACCGCGAGAACTAAATGAACGGTTAAAGAAAGAGAAATGCTGTAAGAAGAACAATGGCGGCGAAGAACAACAAAGAGCTGGCTTCGGAACGCGTTGACCTGTTTTGTTGGTCGTGAGTGCCGGGCTTCGTTAAAACGGGGCTTCTCCGTCAAGCAGGGCACTCACTGCCTTGTGATGATAACACTGTGGAGCTGCGACGCTCCCGTGAAACCGAAAAGGTGTCAGACGGATGTTGTAGGGCCGAGGAATACCTCCTCCTTTTGGCCGTGCAAGGACCATCTCTCAGAGCCAGCCTCCTATTGTCTGGCGAATATCCTACGGCAGAGTTATTGGAATACGAGAAGAGCTGGCCTTTGATGTTGGCGACAAAATTTTCTTTTTTCTCTCCCCTTACTGAATGCTTTGTGAAATGTCCTTAAGCCGCATCTGATGACCCGAACGAGCTACTCAGACTTTTATGCAATTTTGGTTAACATCATATACAAGAGGGTTATTATCGTAACCCGCCCACCCCACCGTTTCCACTAATTGCTTGTCACACATAAATTAAAACTAAACGCTAATAATGGTGACATAAGCAAGTGTAGAAAATAAAAGTTGCAGCAATGTTTTCTACTGTTGACTAGAATACATTTAATGTACTGTTTGTGAAATTAAAATTACTTTTTCTAGTTTATAACATCCGTTTGGTACTGTAAAACTGTTTGTATATTTTGAAAAAATGGAGTATAACCGGCAGTTGTAGACACTAGAAGTTTTCATAAAATAAGTTGTTCATAAGCACTAACTGAGCCATTTACTTGATCTTGGCTTCTACCTATTCAGTAAATATGACACCATGCATGCTTTAATGAACTATATGAAGATATTACTGTAACTGCGAATTAAAATTTCCCAAATCATTTTCGAATAGATTTAGAACTACTATTTCAAACAGGAAAGTTTTTTTTTTATTGCTTGTTTTAATTTTAAACCGAAAACGCACGTTTTTGCTTCTGCATAACAACCATGGTTTCCATTACTAGACAATGGTTGTTTTACATCTGAGCTCCATTTTAATTGAAATCTATATTACCTAGCATGCTGACAGGATGATTAAGTTTTAACTATCCCCCATCTCCAGTTAGTTAATCAAAAAAATTATTATCGTTATAAGTTTTATTCGCACCATCTAATCCAAATATTGGCGCAGATAGATTTGTAATCTTTACTGTCTGGATTTATATTTCCTGCTAAGACTTTAAAACAACATTTGTTAAGCAATGATACATTATTACTGTCAGTTGGAGCACCTAAATTAGTTATTTTACCAGAATTTACATTAACCATGAAACGATTGCTGTTAGTTTCATAAAAGTTATTAGTAACATTTATGTTATTTATTGGATGTTTTAGATTATTTATTTTATAACTTTTCACGTAACTATACGTTTTGAATTAGAAACACGTGGCTCAGTTGTTATACCATTATTGTTAGTTAGGCTTGCGTTTTTTAATAACTTAAGTTTAAATTCATCATTAAATATGCAGTATCACTCATAATAACTTATCTTATCATGCAAAAATATATTGTCCATTCTTTAATTTTTACTGTTTGCTGAAAGCTTTTAACTTTGCACCAATAACTCTAACTAAAATTCAGATCTGATTTTTATATAAATATTAAATGCTTTTTTAAAAAGGAAATGATATTAAAGCATTGTATTTAAATTTGTTACTGAATCAACTGTTTCACTCTCATTTACTTCCATTAATTTAACACTCCCACAATAAGTCAGGGTTAGTGCATTAGGTACAACATCAACTCTGAGTCCAGCATTTGAAATTTGATTATTAATATTTCCAAAAGCTCTAAACGTATATATAGCATAATTACTTCCAGAATAACATGCTATCCAAAATTTATCTGTTGTACTACATTATCTACATATTTTTTTGTTAAATACATCATTAGAATTAATAGATGAGTTGATATTTACAATTCTGCGAATATCTAAATTTAAATCTCCATTCAATAAATTTGAACTATCTTGTTTTAAAATTAAACAGAAAATTCAATGATTCAATAGGAAGTTTTGTTGATCATCTACAAACTTCAAACCAGTTCTTGAAATAGTTTGCTTTGTTTTATATTAGCTAAAGAACCATTATATGAAATCATATAATCCAGAGTATAACTTAGGTTATTTAATTTTTAATTGCCTTTCTATATTCTCATTTTTGCTTCTGAATCTTTAATCAGCTTCGATAACGTAGCTATTACAAAAGTTGTTAACCAAACGTACCCTTGATAATCAATGTGATCGTAAATAGAGAAAAAAGAAACATAAATGTCATACATACAGCTTGAAAGTGAAACAGAAATAATAATGAAGAGCAAATAAATTATTTTAGTATGTTTGTTTTTCTTTTATTACTTTTATTAACTTTTCATAATCTCGTATATTTTTTTTTCCTAAAGATGATTTTAGTTTTATACCGTATATTTTATTATGAAGAACAACAATAAATGTTCTGGCTGTTTTCTTGAGATTTTGTTTCATCTGTAATTTTTAATTTATTCGTTTACTAACTTTAACTGATAAATTTGATTTGTTTGAAATTTTTTTTAGTTTTAATACTTTTAGCAAATTCGATCGAAAATGTTAAATGTATCTGATCACAAATAACAGTTTCTGTTTATCTTTCGAATCTCAAATGCATAAAAACATTTTCATAAGCAAAAATTTATACCAAAACCAAAATTTTAAATATATATATTTAAAAATTAGTTGGAGAGGCGAGACCAAAAAAAGTTAAAATAATAAGCATTTTTAAAATTAACTTTACACCAGCACGTATAGTGCATGTCATGATTTTAACCTGATTCTAAATTTTGAACACCATATTCTATCAGGAAGAGATTTTCGAAATAAAAAAAAACTTTTAAAAATGTTTTAATTTTTTTCCACATTTTTCTACATCAAAGTTTTTTAGTGGTCTTTCCATTTAGTAATATTAACTGCACCAAATGTAAAACCTTTTGCACTTTTAGAGATGTCTCAGTCAATACCATGATCAAAGTGTACATCTTGGTTAAAATTCCACCAGGAAATATTTTAGGAGTAAACTCCCTAAAAAGATCTAATAAGAACAGGTAGTAATCCTTCACGCTTCCTGAAATGCTTAATTTATGACATACTAAATTTTAAATCAAAATCTTCATCTTTTTTAACTCTGTTTTTTTTTTTGTCTTTTTGTAATAAGAATAGGAAAAATAGCCATGTAATTGTTCTTTATTCAACTCCAAGGTAACCCCAAGCGCTCTTGTCATTTTTCCCTTAAAGGAAACTTAAGGAAAATGTATTGTTAGTTATTTAGCATTAAATTTTTTTAAACAATAAAAATCGTTAAATTAATTAACATCTAATTCCATTTACAATTTATCAGACAGAACAACTAATAAGGCCTAAGTCTCTGCAGGACAATTTTGAGTGAAACCAACCTTTAGCCTTACATTCGACTACGCTATTTTTCTTAGCCTTTCTTATTTGTTTAAATAATCAGCGAGCAGTTCTTTAAACTCACTATGTCTAAGTTGATTACCAACAACCATCTGTTCTATAAAATCGTTTAAAGTCAATCATTTAACTATAGATTTTATTAAAACAATTTATTCTAAAATGTAGATTTATATCTATCACTTTTTAGATGAACACATGCATTAACAATTAGAAAGTTACTAAATACAGAAAGGTTTGCTTCTTGGCTATCAATATATCTAGACTTTTCTCTTCCTGCTGATCAACCTCCAGTCAAAATTAGTACTTTGTGGAACGATAATAGGATCTCGTTTTCTTACCATATCCAATATCATAGGTTACCACACTTTCGAAAATCTTAACATATCCTAGTTTATACTCATAAGACAACTCTGTGTGCGGCATACATAGCGCAATCTGTAAAAAAAAAACTAGTTCATTGCACCGAATATTTTCCTCCCTCGTCAAAACAGTTTGATTCTCTATTTCATACGCAATTTATCTTACAGCCTTCACAAAACCCAAAGATTTGAATTAGGGGGGATACAAAAACTAAAGATACCATTGGGATTTGATTTTTTTCATTATGTAATCATGCTTTGCTTTAAATTCTATCCCATCCTAACATCGCAGCTGTTTTACTCGAGTCTTTACATTAACCCTGATTCAATCCTTGAGGCTTACTAAAATCATCTGGATAAGATATCAATCTTTCCATGGCTACTGCCTGACACGGATAAAGTACAGTCTCGGTTTCTTTATTGAATTTCCAGGGGCACTCTACATACAGCATACATCCCGAGCGGAGCGAACATCAAACATAAGTTATACACAATACAGCTAAAACACTTTGTCATCATTTGATTCAAGATAAACAGTCGCCAGACATATTTCATTACAACTTTGCAGCGTTAATAATTACAACGAATTACACCGAATGACACCGGTAGGTGTCACCACCATTCTACTCCAAATCACATCAGTCCTCACGAATCCAGTTAAAAAGACTTCTATTAAGAATTACAATACCGAACTAAGGTTAGCTATCACACAAATAAACCTACCCGTCATACTTACAGTTTTACTAGCGAACACTGTTAACAGACCAACCCAAAAATCTTATCTCACACGCAGCCACACGCACTCTCCTTTCGCCATGGCACCCTCATCGAACCATACATGTTTCTTTCAGCGTGGAAAATATACCACCCTCTTTCCTACCTGCAGACCAACAATTACAATCTCGGAAAATTTCTAATCAGTATCTCCACTCCTGCAAAAGTGACACTGAATAACACGTCCGCCTCATTTAAATTTCGCTGCTGATGTGAGAGTTCATGTAAACCTCTCTCTAAAGTTATTGTAGTGTGAATGGTTAAATTAACAGCATTAATTTCAAATATTATTTGTATTAGTAACTTTTGAAAAAATTAATAGTTAAAAAAAAATCAGAACAATTTCACTGTTTTGTAAAATCTCAGTTTAATGTTGGATTGAAATCTGTCACAAAATTTGTAGTTTTTGAAGGAAAAACAGAACTATAGATATCTTTGGGTGTTACTATTTGTTATGTGCTTTGCTATATTAGTCAATAGTTCTCCAATTAGTAATGTTGTTACACAATCAACTTTATTTATTAAACTTAGTTTTAACAATTTATCACTAATCTCATTTATTTCATTAAAAAAACCAGCAGTTCCAGCTTGGTTAGATGACAAAAGTAAACTATCAATTACCTAACTTGAACGTGATGCGGTGGCTAGGAACTGAACAAACTGTCTCATTGTCTGTTGTCTAAACTGGTGAAGTCCAGATACATTTATTTTCAGATTTTTTAATAACTTCTTTCCGTCTTAACCGGGGAGCAACGTATAATTTTTACTTGGACTTAGTTTTGTGCGGCATCAGTGTTGTGCTAAATAGCTGAACAGTATCAGAAAATTGCAATATAAATTTAAATATCTTTTTCAGTAAGAATGTTTAATTTAATTTTGTTTTAGTTAAAATTTCCTATAAACCAGGAGCATCAATTTTATAGTCATCATCAAAATCAAGCTGACGGTAGATAATCCAATTGACAAAAAATGTTAAATTCCAAGTACTGTAGAACAAATGCAGACTGATCATCCTTAGAAGCCAAATAATTTGCAGCATCTGCATCCACTTCTATGTTGTCAGCTATTGGAAGATCCTACGGAGAGGAAGAAGCAGGTGAATTCATCAATTCCATAAACTCTACAGAAAATTATTCCATTGATTTCGATTCTCGATATGCTAAAGAAACTAGTGGCTGAGCTGCTTCTGTAGATAATTTATATGATTCAGTATATAAATCCTACTCGCATATTTTTTTCATCAGTGAACTTTCTTTAATTTATTTCAATACGAAATTAAATACTTAAACCTTTTATTTCCTTTATCTTTGTTTTTATTTTATAAAATGGCATTACAATATATAATATCGATATCATTTAATGATACGTGCAGGGTGTCCGACGCGAAACCTTCAACAGAATCGTTAGATGGGATAATAACATTTGCGAAATTTTGATCATTGCCCTCCATTACATTTATCAGATGATTTGTCTATAACTTTGCAAAATTTTAAAATTTATCATAGGTCACAAATCTGTACTAACGGAGTAATCCTAAATATTTCGGAACTCTTTTCTTAGAGAATGAAAAGGGGGTAACGTTTGAATTACTTCTGACTGTGTAAGTTCTGGATATTTCTGGAAATTATAAAAAGAATCAATATTATTACTATGGCCAACTCCAGTGTAAGATGATCCAAGGTGAGGATTGCTTGAATTCTGTCCACATATAAAGTTATCGAATATAAACACATTTATTAAATTTTGTGTCAATCTGTTTTGGAACCAGAATAACATTTGGGCTACCAAAGTATTGGATAGCTCTTTCTTCGCCTTTTGTTACCTCACATGATTTACAAATCATTTTTGTCTTAGTTTTTTTACTAATTAATGCAATTTTTTTATTTTATAAAATATGTATTATATTTTATTTATTAATATTGTTAGCAAACCCACTCTTCTTTATTTGATATCCAGGTTAATGTAACAAACTTTGAAAGGCATATTCTAAAATATCGTATAGCATACGTATTAACCCAAAGGTTCTACCGCATTCACTTTCTCATATTATCGATCTGCGTATACTTATAGATAATACAAAATTATGATCTTTATTTTTATTTCCCAACAAGTTCTAAATCTATTTAATTATGTTAAAATAGAAAACCTGTAAGCGTTAACCGCTTATTTATCTCGATTTACTTTAATTTGTTTACTCTCAGCCTCACGTCCACGGTCGCTTTCTTCTGCGAACCCGAGACGGTCGCAGCCAACGTTCTCTTGCTAATCCCGGTATCAATCATTTTCTCTATTTACAAAGTCGTCAATAAAATCTAATGGCCTCGAAGCGGAATCTGAAGAATCTGAAATAGAGAAGAATCAGCTGAAACATTCTCTCTCTTACGATTCTGAATTTAGACTAATTTGTAAATAAAAAGACTAAAACATATCGTTGATGATATAAAACTAAAAATGCTACTATCAGAAATAATAAAAGGTTATTCGTAGGAATAAATCGACAAATGTTAAGGAAATCAGGTCTTGTGTATTTTTGAAAAGAACAAAACATCATTTTTGTCTCGGAATTAGAATTCGTATCCAGGGAGTGATATACAATAATCTTTAGAAAAACTTCCTGGTTTTCTTTCGGCTGAAATTTCTGGTGTAAAACAATTACCCGGATATAACAGTTGTAGTCGTTAAGCACATTAGATTTAATATTACATTCAGATAATTGACCAAATAATGGTTAAGGATTTATCAGTAAAGTTAATGGATCGAGACATAAATATAGTTATTCCTCAGTCAGCTTAGTTGGTGTTATACAGACGAAATGATTTTATATAGATTCAGTTCGTGATCATATTAATACCCAAAATACTAATTTGAGAGAAAAAATGTTGATAGACACTTCGTGGAAACTCCAATGATAGATAAAGAGCTCTTTGAAGTTCCACCAAAGTTGTTACTGGTTCTATCAAAAATGTTATTTGTTTCGATTCAGGTAAAAGGTAAATCAAAAGCTTTTGAAGACACCCGTCTTGTACCAGCTGAAGACTTGAACAAACCGGTTAGGAACAATTATCCCAGAAAGCGGACGACAGATTTAGTTGATTCGCAACCTTTTTCTAAATAAATTATATTAAAATATATTTTAATATCCTAAATGTGTTTTATGAATATGTATGATGTGCTTCTTTAAAGAATAAAATTGGAAAATATGCAAATAATTCTTTATTTACGTAATCTGGAATGAAACCGAATAGATCATGGACTGATATAGGATGTGAATACGTTAACAAAATTTTCAAAAAAATTTTAGTGCGAATAGAACTTCTGGATAAATATTATGAAAATATATTCGTTTTAAGTGATAAATTTAATAAGACATTAAAGTTAATCTTAGAAATATCGTGGCGAAAAAAATGCTATTAATTAGATAAGCATTTTAGACAGAGATGTATTGCCATGTCACCGAAAAAACAAGTGAAGAAGAAATGTAGAAGGCAAAAAGTAAAATGAAGAAAGGAATAATAATATACTTTGATTTCCAGCTTTTTAGTACTGATACATCGTTATAAAAACATTCTGGAAAAGTATACACTGACAATTGGACTGGTAAAATATCTAAAATTGCAAAGATTAATAACGCTGTTTCTTGGACATATAAATTCGAAGCATTGGATAGAGAAGAATTTTTAGTATAATTTTATGAGCAACAGTTACCAGGCAAACATGTCCCAATTTTAGTATTCCACCAAAAGTGTTACTGGATTAATGGGGGGGGAAACGCATGACTATAAGGTAAAGTTGATATTTTATTATCTATTGCATGCAACTTATCATAAAAGGGAGATAATACAACTTTAGTGAGATTAATTGAATAAATATCGTATTTTTCTAATCGAATTAAGTTAATCTTTTATGTATTTTTCTGGTGATGGTATCTATATAATATTGTCATTTAATTCCGTTTTAACTAAAGATATTTTATTTTTGACCTTTTGGATTCTAAACTCTTGCGTACTTTTTAGGCATAATTTTGAATTATTCATTTTTTAGTGTTCCTACAGCTATTTTACGCTTCTTTTCAGAGAGAAGCTAAGCAGAGTTGTGGAGAACTACAGTATATCTTCTTTATATGACTGTATATAATTTCAGTTTTAATGCGGTTGAATGAGAATTTCTGTTTGAAAAATAATAGCGTTCGATTGATTTTTTCGTTTTAATTTCATTTAAGTGTAAATCATACATTAAACATTGAATAATTCAAAATACACATTCTCGGGTAAATAGACTTGCTAAAATATGTAACTTTGTTTTTAATATATAAAAGAAATGTTTTTCATCGATGATATCTTTATGTAGCATTTAGTAATTCTATTAATCCCTGCTTTTTCACTACTTCTGTGGTTATGCAGACTCTTAGAACTGTTCGTTTTCTTCAAACTTCTATTGTTTAATCGAAAATGAGTTATTCATTAAATCATAAAAGTCCTTTTCAAAATCATCTGTGCACATAGTTCTCATATTTGTATCTATCTCAATTTATGGATTTTAACCAAGCACGTAACTGTATCTATTTTTTTGAGATTTTCACACCTAGAGCCAAATAAAACTAAAGACTTCTATAATGTAACACCTAATTCGTTTATTATAAGGAATATTTGACAATTTTTAAATAGCAGGTTTACATCAGAGTTTGCTTTCTATCGTATTATTTTGCGCGGTAAGTTTTTCTACAGCTAGTGAATGGTCTTTGTGATGGATATGTAATTATTTGTGGTATTCTTAATTTTCATAACTTACACCCATTTGGTTAATCCGGTTTCCCTGTAGCTATTTTCGTGATGCTCTAAATCTTGTGTGTCTACCCACCTAGATCTATTTACTGGGAGTGTTTGAGGCGTAGCCTAACCGTAAAGAGTAAACGATGTAGGACTTTTCTTTAGTCTGGTTATAATTTATATTTTGATAAATTAATTTACAAATTCTCCATGAGTGAAACTTAATACTTCCCCCTAACAATTACCCTATATTAATACTTTGAGATTTTTTGTCATCTTTACATATATATACATAGCGGCTGGTAAATGTAGCATGCTTTTGTGGCACCATGGGTATTTATTTCACTATTAATGCTTCGTTCTATCAATAATAACACACCATAAACTGTTAATAAATCTAATTCTATTTTACACTCTTTAAACAAGCATTTAAGCTAGAGAAAAACCTGTAAAATGGCATGATTAAACTTATGATCGTTTTGACACTATTCTTCTAAAGTTTTATAAATATATTAACTAAAAGTAAGACATTAAATTGAATATAGACATCATTATACTTTCCTAATGTTTGATTGGTGTACTTTTGAAACACTTATTTATAATACTCAAAATCTGTTTGAGAGTTTTTTTATCTAATTCATTATGACAATTTTGTTAATTAACTAATAGCTGCATTATATTAAAATTTTTAATAAAAGCATATGGAAAGACAAATCTAAAAGTTTTATTATCTGTATGCACAAACTGTTTTGCCTTTATATTTGTCATTAACTTATCGAAACACGTTCTCATAAATCTAGAAGTATCTACAAATCTAACTTTAAGACATTCGGTTATTACTTTATCAACGGCTGCTTAGCAACAGGGTGTTTGTTCATTTACTTATCTAAACTTATTCCCATAATTTTTTTTAAAAAATCTAAAAATCTAACTTCGGAGCATCACTTGGTCAATACTTTGTTATCAGTTATCTTTTTTACATCAAGTTCTTTAAATTAAAATGAGGCATTACCTTTTAATTTTGGTGGTATAGTAGAGATAGACATCTCTTAGCTATAAAAAGCGAAACACATAGTAATTAGATAAATTGTAAACAGTAATGGAGATTGAGGCATCCAAAGTTTAAATTGCGCTCGCATTTCCTTTAAATTTAGTTTTTCCACCTTTATCTTCTAAAATAAAGATCTACAAATATATGAAAAAATCCAGAAACTATTCAGATTGTGATCTTTATTTTTTTATGAAACATATTTTAGATTTGGGATTTGAAAAAAAATATTATGAACTTCTTTTCTAATACATTTTATAAACATCTGAGCAATATTATCTACTTTATTTCTCGCTCTGAAGAGAGCAGTGTAGATTTTGCATAATCGGATGCAACATAACAAGAGAACGATGACGGAAACGTCTACTATAATGTGTGGAGCTTTTAGAATGTCCTTCTATTTGGTCATTACAAATGTTCTGTCGGTTTTTATGTTAATATGGAAATCATTGTTTGCATGTTTGTGAAGGTGTATGTAGATAAGTTATATATCGTTTTGTAGCGTGTGCTCTGGCATACATTATGAAAAACCTACCTTTTCAAAGATCATAAAATGGATACTTGTTTCACGGTTCTGAGTGAAGCGTGGATAGAAAAGATTTCGTGCCATTTTGCTTCACTAGTTCAAACCGGGGCCATAAAGCGAGCGAGGCGACTCGTAACATTAAGCAGGCAGGGGTCGAGGACACAACTATTGACCGCGCAGTACAACGATGGTTTGCAAAGTTTCGACCAGGAGATGCGAGCCTCGAAGATAAGGAACGTAAAGGACGTCTTTCCAATTGTGATGACTGGCTTCTGAAAGCCTCAGCTGAAGCTGATCGAAGAAAAACAATTCTCGGCATCTTAACGCAATCGGAAAGCTGAAAAAGCCTGACAAGTGGGTACCTCGCGAATTGAATGAACAACAACAAAATCGTCGATTGGAGATCTGCTCTTCGCCTGTCATGAGAAACAAAAACGGCCAATTTCTTGACCGAATCATTCTGTGTGATGAAAAATGGATCCTTTACGACAATCGCAAACGATCAGCACAGTGGCTCGACAGAGACAAGGCGCCTAACCGCATTCCAAAACACAGCCTCCACCCAAAGAAAGTCATGGTCACTGTCTGGTGGACTGAAACTGGTGTAATCCACTATAACCTCTTGCAACTTGGCGAAACCATCACAGCTGAAAGTTACTGTGGTGAATTAGACGTTGTTCATCAGAAACTCTCCCAACAACAGCCGACATTCATGAATCGCAGAGGCCTGATCCTGTTGAAAATATGACTCTTTAGGAACTGAACACATTTGGGTACGAAGTTCTCCGTCATCCAGCCTATTCATCAGACTTTTCTCCCACAGACTACCACTTTTTAAAACACAGCTTCCCCTGTATGAAATCCTTCTCCAACCAAGCAGCAATTGAAACTGCCTTCGAACACTTTATCGACTCCAGAAATCAAGATTTTTTTCAAAATGGTATAAATGCGCTTGTACCTCGTTGGCAGAAATGTATTGATTGTCATGGAACTCACTTTAATTGATAAACGTCACGTTCAGCAACGATATGAAGTCTCAGTGTTGAGGTAGAAAACCGAAAAAACCTTTGTAACTAATACTTTTAGAAAACCACTTTCAGAATGTGCGTAAATTGCAAAAAAAAGTTTACATTTTCATCAATGTTTTAATATTCTAATTTATTATTATAAATCTTAGGTAATTTAGGTAAAACCGGCGAATTTCTACTAAATATGTTTTCAAAATTTTTTTCATTTTCATAATTTATTAATCATTTGGAGCATTAAAATTTTTTTTTAATTTATGCATTATTATTCACGTTCTAATTAGTCTAGATAGATTTCAAATTAGTGTATAATAAGTTTGATGTATTTTTATTCAAATTATATAAATTTGTAATTCTATGTCGTATAATTTTGTTGTTATTTAATTTATTTACTGATATAGGGTAAATAATAGTTTTCATATTTAATTCAGATTCATAATGTTTAGCAGAGCATTAGACAAAAAATTTGGTAGTCTTGTCACATGTCTAGTTTTTTTATTTGTATATAATGTTTTCTTCATTATAAACTCAGTCTTAAAAGTGAATTTTTAAATTAAAGTTACTAGAAAACGTATGTATACTTTCAGTAAAAAAAATATATTAATTTCTCTACCATTAGCACAATGTTTTCAATTTCTGTTTATACTACAAATTGAAATATAATGCTTCTTAACTTGAGAGCGATTTTTTTACTCCTGTTCATAGATGATATTGAAAAGCTAAATTCTTTACATTTAAATTTTGATTCCGTTATTTCTACATTAAAATACCGATACCCATTAAAAGAAATAGTTTAATTTTCACTCTATTTTATTTTTCTTAGAATACTTAAAATTTATTTTCCTATCAACTCAGTATTAGCATGTTTTTAAATTAAAAAAAAATTTCATAAGCTTAATTGACTAAACAACTAACTAATTGTTTTAAGAAAGGTGAAATAAATATTTCATTTGCCTCTATTTGTTTAATCCAGATTTTTCGTCAAAAGTATTTATTGATATCTATTTTTTAAAAGATGTTTCCATTAGTTTCTTATTACTCTAGTTTTCTTCAAGAAATTCTAAAATTGAGGTTAAAAAGAGTTAATGTTAGGTTCTTTAAATAAATATTTTCTTTGTATGTATTTATCTGTTTCTTTGGAAGTTTAAGGTATTATAAATTTTAAATATAAGAGATAGGTAATGTTTTGTAATTTTTAAAAAAATACTAAGAATCTCATATCTTGAATTTCAAATACGAATATTTATTGAGCCCATTAGTTTCCTCAGCTGTATCAACTTTCTCCTTACAATAATTGATAATTTTATTACATACATCATTTATAACGATATCTATCATAATTTTAACAGTAAGCTATTAATTATAGGTGCTCTTCATGTTCATTCAAACAGCGAAAGTTTGAGCAAAGGAGAAAGCATTTTCTAAAAAGATTTTACTATAATGTTTGTTAGCTTCTTCAAAATACACTTCTTGCATAATCTAATCAAAATGTATTCATCTAATCTTAAGTTTTAAATTTCAAGCTTAAATACTGGCTATTAAATTGCTTGCTTTTATATTTATAATTCTAAACGCTTTATACAATAAAGAATAGACAAAACATTAAATTAATTCTTTGCGTAAAAAGACTGTCTTAAGCTTTCGAGTCATGTCTGACAATCATTTTCAAACTGGAAAAAGAATTCTGTAAAACATAAAAGGACTTTCTGTTTCCATGAAATAATAAAAATCATATTACTGTCAGTAAAAATACATATTTATCAATATTTATATTTAAAGTTTCTATATGCATCTATCATTTCTAGTTTGTTTCAAATTGTTTAGATGGAAAGGGTTGTCATAATTTTAGCTTTCTATTTTAATAATCTAAGTAATTTTGTGTTTAATATGTTTCCTGTAGGTTGAACACGGACATTAGATGACGGCTAATGTTATTTACTAAAATAAAGAGATAAAGTCTCAATTTGTTTTTGCTAACTAAACTGAACTTTATTCTGCGTCTTCTTACACTAGATAACAAAAACAGTCTATGGCAGATATTTTCTGACACATTATAAACATTATTTGGGTCATTTTTAGTGTACTGCTATAGAAGCAAAGTCGAATTATATGTATGCACAAAGAAATGAAGATAACTCGGTGTACGTTTAAAGTAAAAGCGCCAGCGGGCATTCTTTGATACAGCCTTAATAAAATTAAATGGTTCCTTTCGTTCAAAGGGAATACATCAGGGAAAAACGTTTTAATTTGTTTTTATAATTAATTTAATTCTGCGATGAATAGTGAGACTTATAATCATCAAGCGACCCCAGCGAGAAGAGTAGAGTAAATAAGCGTGGCTATTTGCTGACTCCCGTGAGATGGCTTATCTGAGCTGGCAGGATACTTTTAAATAAACGAGTGTTCGTAACTGAACCTTTGTCTTATAGATGACTCTGCTTGAAGAACTTTCTGGAGTTTTATTTGTGAAAGCCGGTATTGGGAAAGTGCGTGCTGGTACGTCCGCGTGATGACAGTTTGAAATAGATCACATAAAACCGTCTAGTCACGAAAAACACACCCACACACACACACCACACACACACACACACACACACACACACACACACACACACACACCACACACACACATACGGTTTTCTTTATTTTCTTAGTTCAGCAGACGGAGATCAGGGTTAACGGTTCGCCGGCTTTGACGCGGATTGACGAAGAGCTTACAATCGGATTAACCGGATTTGCGCGGAATCTTCTGAGCTAATTACGGAGTCGGTACCGGTGCACGGGGCCTCGCCGACCAGAAATACAGCGAAACCGATGGGGCCTTCGTCCGCTTGTCTCATAAATAATAATAGAGAATGTCTGGTGTTGACTCTGTTGCGGATTAAGGGAACTCACCCAAACCAGAGACAAAAGGGATGATCCATCTCGAAAGAAAATGCCGAAAAAAGACAAACAACCGTTTCTTTTATCCCAGTTCTCCTCTGTCGCGCTCCAACCCCATTTCCAGCTTCGTGCAGCCGTATAAGAGGTTTGGACTCGATTTTAGTCGAAAGAACCGAGCGGTTGGCGGAGTTGGGCGATCCCTCCGAACAGGTGATCACCGATCGGTTCTATTGTCTGCAGTCGTCGTGCAGCATTCAATGAAAAGATGATGATTCTGTGTTTTGTGCTCGAAACTTGAAATCCCACCGGCGCAAATTGAAAGAGTTGTGATCCGTGGAACTTTCAGGCCTTTGAAATCCACAATCTAACGCTCGAAGACTCGCTGTAGCCTCTTCTTAGCAGAACTTCTCTTTACAGTGTAGTTCTTTCCCCAGTATCTCCATGGATACCATGCGATTTAGATTAAATAGTGGATCTTCACCGCTAATTCACGATCTTCAGCCATAAAAGATGTTTAGAAGATATCGGATTCTCAAGAATCCATGCTCAGAATATTCTTGTAGCCAAATTAATTTCCGTGAAGCATCGTTTTTGTTGAGTTACATCACGTGGCTAGAAAGAGGGACCGATGCGAGTAATTTCCACCGACAATACAAGGAAAACTTTCCGCCCTCGTTTCTCTGCCAAATTTTCATACCGTCCGGTTCAGATGTTACCCCAACATTAAAGATCAGCTGCTGTTACTCATGGGTGTTTTTTGTTGTTTTTTTAAAAAATCAAACAACAGCGTACTTCATCAAGATTTAATAAACACGGTTAGAAGTTGCCTGAAGCAGGCTCGCAATTGCTCCACGTTGATCTTTTACATTTTTTTTTTTTTAATTCCCAAATAAATAGATTTGCTATACTTTACGACCAAGAAACCCAAACTTTTCGTCATAACTCACCTCTGGCTACGCCGTAACTTCAGATGAACGTCGATGAAATCAACATCTCGAGAATGAAAACCGAGAACAACGACGCACGTGTGATATCTGTGCGCGCAGCTTCATGGCGTCTGGTTTACGCCACAAACCAATATAATAAATGGGCTTCCACGGTACCCTTAGAATCACGCTTAAATACCAGTTTTTTTAAAAAAAAAAACAAGGAACTTCTTACTGCGGGGATTTGGAGCTGCCAGGAAGATGCCAGACTTTTAGTCGATTTTTAAAGTATATCCTGTAAGCTCAGATGCCATCTTATGGCATTCAGTGCATATCATCGTTTGTTAGGATTTTTTTATGCTGATGATCGATGAGACTTAGTATTCACCACAGGAGTCAAATAAATATGAAAAAAAATTTTTTTTTTTTAGAATTTTCCATAATTTGGCTGACAAATTGTATGTATAAACCCGTCCCCAACACATTCTCTCTGAAGAAACGGACCGTGTTATTTCATTGCGTCGGTATTAAGGAAAACCCCTGGCACTTTTAATTTTAACGTACATAAAGCTACGTACCAGTGAATGAAATAGACTTACTGTAGAATACCCTCAAAGGTTTCTTCTACAGAAATAATGATTCTCAGGCGATAACAATAAATTCGGATCTATACCTTCCTCTAAAAACTTATTAAGCACTTTTAATAATAATAAAAAATGTAAATCCTCGGCTTTATCTGTCTGTATGTATGAGGGTAGCAAAAATAATACATACGGATATTATTTGTAATCAATCTGCTTTCAGAAGTTAAATGCAGATGTGAGAACTAGGTTTACAGATGATTTCGAAAAACTTTTATAAATTAATAAATAACTGTTTATGGTAAAGTTATAGGAAATTTAAGCAAAATTAATGGATGCAATGCTTTCAAAACTTTAGGGAAACTTTTTAAAAAAAAACACCTGTTTATAAAATTATCTAAAACAACAGTAGAGATATTAATGACAAAAACCGAATTTTTCTTATGAAAAATATAAAGTTATCAGTTTTAACAAACCTCTTTACTCATGAGTTTCCATTTTAGATTATTCAAAATATTTAACATGTGAATTTCACTTTAATCTTATGAAATCAAAATACAAAAATAATCTAACACTATTATTTTCAGATACCGATTCTCTCTGCTGTCACATAAAACCTATGTGTATGAAGGTATGAGAGAAGATACATATCCCTGACTATGGATTTTTCTGCTTACTCAGTAAACCAACCGTCTAAAATAAAAAGTTGTTTGAACGATGGAAGATGAGTATTCAGGCAAAATAAAAGACATTTTATGGACTTATGCGTAAAATGTATGCAACAGATCTTGAATAAAAACGTTTATAATGTTTTTTCAAAAATCTGCAGTAAAAACGGAATTAAAACCACAAACGTATACAGATACTTTATATAATACAGAACAGATACATAAAGATATGGATTTAATTAGATGAAAAATAATTAAAGCCGCATTATTGCCCTTTTGATGGCAAGATGTATGTCCCAGAAGATAGAATATAAGCATCACCGTTCTAACATTTCTGTCTTAATTAGTCTAGGAACTTGTTTGGTTTCTGTATCTTTTGTTCATAAAATGATCTTAATACTTATACTCCATCTAATGCTTATAATTTACAGTACTGTGCAAAACTCTCAGGCAACCTTGCAAAAAAACAACAAAAGCAAATGCTTTTTTTGCTTACTTTTAGAATAATAATCGAATGAAATTAGAAAAATATCAGTTGCTAATAGACATACAATAATATTTCTCCATGAGCAGCGTAAAGCTTAACTCGAAACGAGTAGTATAATTGGAATACCATCATGTGTCATTCAAGGAATTATCACGAAATTTAAAGATATTTGTTTATTTTCTAATAGGAAAAGATTTGGACGATCACAAAAACTATCAGAAAAGGATTAACAGAACCTGAAGATAATGTCTATGGGGGTTAGGAAAATTTCTCAACAAAGGGATAAGACAAGGTTTGACAGAATGCCCAGTTTCAGGTTCGTGATTACACACTGCGAAGATGTTTAAGGCGAAGTGGACTAAAAGGAGAGACCCTTTTTATGTTAAATGAATGATTTAGAGTGACTGACGGATGCCACCAAGCATTAAAACTGGACTCAAGAATAATGAACAAATTTATTTGATCAGTTGAATCAAAGTTTTAAAATATTGGGTCTAAGAGAAAGTAGGATGCTTTTAAAGAGAAGACTTGGAGAAGAGCTTAAGGAAAGGTATTTGTAATCAACAGTAAAGCATGTTGGAGGTTCTATTAAGGTTTCGACTGTATTTCAACCATGGCTGTTGGAGATTTAATAAGAATAGAAGGAAATATGAAGACAACCAGAATACAACCAGATTCATTTTCCATGCTACTTCTTCAGCATTCAGTTGTATTTATTTTTCAACATAAAATCGATTTAAAACATATTACTAATGTTGTAAAAACATACTTATAATGCTAAAAACGAAAGTGCAGTGCTAGATTTATTAAAGTGGCAAAAAGAAAACCCTGACCATAATATTATTATTGCTGAATATGTATGGGGCTTCTTCGACAGAATCAAAAATGGACAGCCAAAAACTAAGGATGAATTCTTGGCAGTGTTTCTAAATACATGCAACAGCAATCCAGATGATGTTTCAAAATTAAAGGTTTCTCAGAACTATACAGACAGTCTTGAAAGAAAAGGATTGACTTACTAAATATTAATATACGTTATCTACATTTCCTCATTTTCATCTTGTCTATGTATAATATAGATTTATTAAATTTTTGTCTCATTAGTTTGTTTCAATTTTACGACAGTTCAAATTATGAATAAAAATGTACATTTCATAAATGTTTTGCACAATATTGTATATGTCCAAATTAATCTTCATGATTTCAAATATTTGATCAAACCAATTTGTAGTAAATATTTTTCATAATGTTTTTAAAACGATAAATTTGTAGTGAACCGTTAGCTTTATAAAATCCAACATTCTTATTTTTTTTAAACTTTTGTACACTGTATTTTAATTACTTATTTTTTATTTGCTGCTTTTCATGGCATGCCAATATATCCATACGCTTTGCTGCTATATTCATTCATTAATACATCTAAAATGTTTAACTAATTAATTATTACTAACTGTAAAGTTTAAAAAATTATCTTTCAATGTTTTATTAAATATAAAAAAATAAAATTATATATTTTCATAATATTTATCCAGAAGTTCTATTCGCACTAAAATTTTTTTAAAAATTTTGTTAACGTATTCACATCCTATATCAGTCCATGATCTATTCGGTTTCATTCCAGATTACCTAAATAAAGAATTATTTGCTTTCTTAAATATTTTCCAATTTTATTCTTTAAAGAAGCACATCATACATATTCATAAAACACATTTAGGATATTAAAATATGTTTTAATATAATTTATTTAGAAAAAATGTTGCGAATCAACTAAATCTGTCGTCCGCTTTCTGGGATAATTGTTCCTAACCGGTTTGTTCAAGTCTTCAGCTGGTACAAGACGGGTGTCTTCAAAAGCTTTTGATTTACCTTTTACCTGAATCGAAACAAATAACATTTTTGATAGAACCACTAACAACTTTGGTGGAACTTCAAAGAGCTCTTTATCTATCATTGGAGTTTCCACGAAGTGTCTATCAACATTTTTTCTCTCAAATTAGTATTTTGGGTATTAATATGATCACGAACTGAATCTATATAAAATAATTTCGTCTGTATAACACCAACTAAGCTGACTGAGGAATAACTATATTTATGTCTCGATCCATTAACTTTACTGATAAATCCTTAACCATTATTTGGTTAATTATCTGAATGTAATATTAAATCTAATGTGCTTAACGACCACAACTGTTATATCCGGGTAATTGTTTTACACCAGAAATTTCAGCCGAAAGGAAAAGAGGAAGTTTTTCTAAAGATTATTGTATATCACTCCCTGGATACGAATTCTAATTCCGCGACAAAAATGATGTTTTGTTCTTTTCAAAAATACACAAGACCTGATTTCCTTAACATTTGTCGATTTATTCCTACGAATAACCTTTTATTATTTCTGATAGTAGCATTTTTAGTTTTATATCATCAACGATACGTTTTAGTCTTTTTATTTACAAATTAGTCTAAATTCAGAATCGTAAGAGAGAGAATGTTTCAGCTGATTCTTCTCTATTTCAGATTCTTCAGATTCCGCTTCGAGGCCATTAGATTTTATTGACGACTTTGTAAATAGAGAAAATGATTGCTACCGGGATTAGCAAGAGAACGTTGGCTGCGACCGTCTCGGGTTCGCAGAAGAAAGCGACTGTGGACGTGAGGCTGAGAGTAAACAAATTAAAGTAAATCGAGATAAATAAGCGGTTAACGCTTACAGGTTTTCTATTTTAACATAATTAAATAGATTTAGAACTTGTTGGGAAATAAAGATCATAATTTTGTATTATCTATAAGTATACGCAGATCGATAATATGAGAAAGTGAATGCGGTAGAACCTTTGGGTTAATACGTATGCTATACGATATTTTAGAATATGTCTTTCAAAGTTTGTTACATTAACCTGGATATCAAATAAAGAAGAGTGGGTTTGCTAACAATATTAATAAATAAAATATAATACATATTTTATAAAATAAAAAATTGCATTAATTAGTAAAAAAACTAAGACAAAAATGAATTGTAAATCATGTGAGGTAGCAAAAGGCGAAGAAAGAGCTATCCAATACTTTGGTAGCCCAAATGTTATTCTGGTTCCAAAACAGATTGACACAAAATTTAATAAATGTTTTTATATTCGATAACTTTATATGTGGACAGAATTCAAGCAATCCTCACCTTGGATCATCTTACACTGGAGTTGGCCATAGTAATAATATTGATTCTTTTTATAATTCCCAGAAATATCCAGAACTTACACAGTCAGAAGTAATTCAAACGTTATCCCCTTTTCATTCTCTAAGAAAAGAGTTCCGAAATATTTAGGATTACTCCGTTAGTACAGATTTGTGACCTATGATAAATTTTAAAATTTTGCAAAGTTATAGACAAATCATCTGATAAATGTAATGGAGGGCAATGATCAAAATTTCGCAAATGTTATTATCCCATCTAACGATTCTGTTGGAGGTTTCGCACGTCGGACACCCTGCACGTATCATTAAATGATATCGATATTATATATTGTAATGCCATTTTATAAAATAAAAACAAAGATAAAGGAAATAAAAGGTTTAAGTATTTAATTTCGTATTGAAATAAATTAAAGAAAGTTCACTGATGAAAAAAATATGCGAGTAGGATTTATATACTGAATCATATAAATTATCTACAGAAGCAGCTCTTACTCCGCAGCTCAGCCACTAGTTTCTTTAGCATATCGAGAATCGAAATCAATGGAATAAGTTTCTGTAGAGTTTATGGAATTGATGAATTCACCTGCTTCTTCCTCTCCGTAGGATCTTCCAATAGCTGACAACATAGAAGTGGATGCAGATGCTGCAAATTATTTGGCTTCTAAGGATGATCAGTCTGCATTTGTTCTACAGCACTTGGAATTTAACATTTTTTGTCAATTGGATTATCTACCGTCAGCTTGATTTTGATGATGACTATAAAATTGATGCTCCTGGTTTATAGGAAATTTTAACTAAATCAAAATTAAATTAAACATTCTTACTGAAAAAGATATTTAAATTTATATTGCAATTTTCTGATACTGTTCAGCTATTTAGCACAACACTGATGCTGCACAAAACTAAGTCCAAGTAAAAATTATATGTTGCTCCCCGGTTAAGACGGAAAGAAGTTATTAAAAAAACTGAAAATAAATGTATCTGGACTTCACCAGTTTAGACAACAGACAATGAGACAGTTTGTTCAGTTTCTAGCCACCGCATCACATTCAAGTTAGGTAATTGATAGTTTACTTTTGTCATCTAACCAAGCTGGAACTGCTGGGTTTTTTTAATGAAATAAATGAGATTAGTGATAAATTGTTAAAACTAAGTTTAATAAATAAAGTTGATTGTGTAACAACATTTCTAATTGAAGAACTATTGACTAATATAGCAAAGCACATAACAAATAGTAACACCCAAAGATATCTATAGTTCTGTTTTTCCTTCAAAAACTACAAATTTTGTGACAGATTTTAATCCAACATTAAACTGAGATTTTACAAAACAGTGAAAGTGTTCTGATTTTTTTTAACCATTAATTTTTTTTTAAAGTTACTAATACAAATAATGTATATCAGCAGTAAAGCTATTAGTGATACTTTCAAATTTGTCATAGTTATTAGTTTTTACTGTAAAGTTAGTTTTACTATAGAAAATAATTTAAGGGCTTTTTTAAGATTTAATAATACAACCTATCTTCTGATTATAAGGGAATTGGTTATCCAGATGTTTTTTAGCAATTAATTCTATTTTTGTACAATGTGATTCAATAAATGGTTAATATAATAATGGCCATAGTGCTTAAATATTGTATTTATTTTGCTAAAAGTTTCCTTTAGATATATAATATATTTGTAGCCAAAAAGTGTTTTATTTACCAGCTAATTTTATTTCTTGCTTTCAAATTTGGAGCACATATCAAGATTAAATAGTATTGACCTCTGAAATAAAGCTATATCAGTTAGATTGCATTTAAGACAAGTTTAAACTTGTTTGAAAGAAAGTCTGATTTTTAAAAATTGCATATTTAAAAGAAATAATAGAGTTGAAAAAAAATGTATATTAAGTCGAAGATTGATTGATGTTTTAAATAATCCAGAACCAATACAAGCTATTAGAGATTTTCCTCAAAATATTTCTAAAATTTAAAAAGCTTATGATTATTTTAAAGGGAAACTTATAAGAATAAATAATAATTCTAGTAATCGTAATATTCATTATATTAATAACTTTTAAAATTCATAATTATAGTAATTGGAAAATTATATTTCTTGTGAAGACAAATGCTTTAACTGCTGTATCGGGAACTAAAAGAATAATATAAAAGCATTTTAAAAAAGCAACTTTCAATTCAAATAAAAACTACAAAAGGATTTAATAAATTGGCTGAGGTTGCTATAAGATCAACTGTAATGCTTTAAGATTGACAACGTTGTCACAGAATCAATGAATTGTTTATAGTTTTTAAAATACTACATGGAATGTACTGACATCGCAAAAAAATTGTTTTTTTTTTAAAGAAACTATAAATAAATATGAGTTTTTTGGCTGAACCAAGCAGTTGGGCAAATCTGAATAATCTTTCTTAAAAAAATTAATATGATAATTACAAATCAAGGTGTATAATTGCTACTACATAAAGCTTGGCTACTGCTTGAACGAAAATTTCTACAAGCTCATAATACGAATGATGAATTTGTTGATAATGTTTGGAAAATAGCACGGTATTTTGCATTTATTTACTCAGGTTAAGTATACTTTACGTGGTAAAGAAGTTGAGATTCTACTTTATCTGGGTGAGGCAACAACCATGAAAGAAATGACGACTTATTCAGATAATTTTAGTAATTTCTAGAGATTGAATCTATTTTGGTGTAAAAACCAGTGAAACAGCATCAAATGCTAATTTAGGATATAAAGCAAGATATTGTTAAGATGTTTTGATGAATAATCAAAATAATGAAGCAATTTTTACCACAAACGGTGATGAGGTGCGAACAATAGGTTTCTTAAAGGTAGCGCGAGTATGCAACATATAAAGTTAGTTTACCTGATGAACAGTAACTAATATTTGTTAAAATTTTTTGAAATATTAGTTATGATAATAAAAATGTGATCGTAACACAGTTCCACAAACTACTAAATTTGATGAGGTTAGTTATTTCACTAGGAACAAGAATGTCTATATCTACACTGTGTTAAGATTTCAAACCAATAAGGATAATAACCGATCATATTCTTCCATACTTAATAACAGTTCAACTGCTAATGCTTATGTTCTTCCAAATAATGACAGATATTCTACACTTCATATAAACCTGGATTTAAAAAAAAATCATTTTAGTAGAATTTCTACAGAAATGTTAGACATTGAATATAAGTTTTATAGAAGAGATCGTGTGGTCGTAGTAATCAAGTTACACCTATTGAGTTTGAAACTATTGATTTTTACGAAAGTAGACAATCAGTAAAGCTAAATACAAACTTAGCTGGTGGAAAGCTTAAGTTGCCTTTAACCAAAAATTTCCTTGCAGAGAACTGTGACTTAAATTATTGATGTAAAATTAGATGATTTAATAAATTCAACGTTGCCTTTTAAAATTTTTCTTTTCCTAAAAAAATTTTTCAGCGAGTAAATGAGCAATATTTTCTTTTACAGGTTTTCTTGAAATGAACATCAAAAAAAGCAAAAATTGATAGAAGCAGCTGGAGAAATATGAGACAGAAATAAATCTGTACATGGTAATTTTCTTATTTTTATTAAGTAAAGACGAAAAATAATTTGAAAATGGTTATGATTTAGATTTTAAAATCAAGCATGATTCAGATGAGTAAAATGTGATAAAGCTGCGAGTTTTATTTTTTAGTTTATGGAGTTTAGTTCCTAAATATAATCAAACTAAACAATTACCAAAATGTACTACTTAGAACTTTACAACCAAGAGGTGTATAAATTTAATACAATTTTCGATGATAGTAGCTAGAACTCATAAGTAAAAATAAGAAAAGTTGATGGATGGATTTCTTGGAACCATTTTACCAATTTTATTGAATACTGAAGAAACAGTTTTACTATCTTTAAGTACAGTAGCTACAAGATTGTTGTCTTTTTTTTTCCCTTTTATATTTTGTAAACGACAACTTGCCTCATATTGTGATTGTTAGCATGAACGTTACCACCTGCAATGAATTATAACAACAACTTCATGACCTAAAATAATTAACGTCAAGTTTATCAGCTAAAAAAAAAATTTCCGATATAAATTCGCTATCAGTTGTAGATCATTTAAAATATTATTATCACTCTGCTATCAAAAATGTATCCATGTATTAGCATTAAACGTCACGACTTATAATTGGATATGATGCTAATGACAGTTTTGCACGAGTTCAACAAGATTTGATGATTGATTTGACATTTGTTTAAGCATCTTATTGACTAAGCTTGCAGAGAATAAACTAAAACAATGTTATCAAAGACCATCCTAGTGAAGTCAAACAAAGAAGTTTTATTTCCATGAATCATTGATACACGTGTTCAGTTTTGCGGACTAATGCACACTTTCCATCAACTGATCAACAGGTTCGAATCACGCCGTGACGTCTGTATGGAGAACCTGAAGGTTGGCAAGTGTGAGTTTTGTCCGTGCATTAAGACGCATCACCACTTAGCAGATTGATTTGGTAAACTCAGCGTCATTAGTAGAATTTGTCACGTTGCTGCTGTCAGAAGGAAGTGCGGGGATCCCCTCGGGATACAGGTTCGTAACTCGTCAATGTCCGTAAATCACAAGTCTATGCGCATTTCCGATAATTCATTTTAAAAGCGACCGCATTGGGAGCGATGACAGCGGCGAATCAACCCCGTCAGACAGTTAGTTATCGGTGTGTTCATGTTTATGTTCGAAGTAAAGTTCATGATCTTAATTTATGCTGAATACAATACAACTTGCAAATTACAGTGAAATAAACCGAAGGTTTACAAAAAATGCAACCTGATTGATTTTCGTCGTTGTTGTTGTTGTTTATTAAGGACAAACAAAACAGCAGCTATTTACATGGTTAAAACCATTGGCAGGGCACTGGGCGGTCCAGTGGTAGGCTGCTGGGTCGGCGGCCCGAGGGAAAATCTCAACAGAAACCAGCTGATCTACTTCCTAGGTTTGGTTTCTTTTCGATCTTCTTTACAAGAGGCCACGTGAATTTTGTCTCACATCTAAAAGATAAAATGGCACAATTTTCTAGCAGACAACGACGGCATCACTCTCCTTCCATCAGAGTTATCGCCCTTGTAGGCATCGGTGTTCGAAAAGAACAAAATCATTTGGTGAAATCAGAAAAACGGCGTCGGATCCGTAAAAAAAAAAAAAAATTATCTTTTTACATTTTAATTAAAAAGAAGATGAAGTAAAGATGATTTTTTCGGTTAGGCGGCGGGTGGCTTCGTGTATTGGCTGCACGAATGTTGGACCAGGTGTCGTTCTGCGAAGTATATGGTACAGACAGACATTCATTCCTCAGGGAAAGAAAGAAAACCGTCTTTGAAATAACACATCATGGTGTGGAAACCCACGTGGCGAGCTGACCCAGTGCGTGCCGATCGCCGACCCCGACTCGGTGCTACAACTTCTTTTCCCTCTGAAAGAAAGCTTAACTGAGATTATGCTGACATTATTCGCTCTTCCGACTACAACACTGCGATGGCGGCTTTCTTCTCTTTGCTCACTCAGCAAGGCCCGTGGATCCGTGTAAAAACGCCATCTTTACCGTGACGTCACGGCTGGTGGTGTGCACACTTTTCAGGAAGACTCTCTTCCGTTCGTGCTCCTCTTCTTGATGGATCCTGCTGTACGAATCCGACCGCAGGTCTGTGATGCACATTCCTGCTTTCTCCGAACTTCTGCGAATCCGTGTATCTAGTCAGCTGCTCAACCTTCGTTGCTGCGTTGTTCATATATCCATCAGTGTACAAGTTCTTCCTCTTCTTTTTCTTCTTCTTCTTCTTCTTCTTCCTCTTCTTCTTCTTCTTCTTCTTCTTCCTTCTTCTTCTTCTCTTCTTCTTATTATTATTATTATTATTATTATTATTATTATATTATTATTATTATTATTATTATTATTATTATTATTATTATTTAAAACTAACGATTTCTCTTTTAAATGACAATTGGGATCTTTTTTTCTGTTGCTTAGCAACAAAAATAAACTACATATAATCGATTCGTTTAACAGTGCAAAAGCCTTAAAAAAATGTCAGACTGGCAACCAAGGTAACTGTCTATAATCAGGGTGTTTTATCAAGAAAAGAAAACCCACATAAGCAACAACAACAACAAAAAAAGAGGGAGCATTTCTGTAATATTAGGGAGTTTTTCTTCCGGAGGGAATATAATCGCTGTGGGAAAAGAACGATGTGCGTCACAGAGGAAGGGGGTATTGAAAGACGCATTTTCTGCCAAAACTTGGAAAAGAAATAGACACTGACGACGACTGTTTAGCAGGCCGGTACATCGTAGTTAGGAGTGCGCATCTTCCCATCCAACAATAAATGTAGAAATGACAACAGAACCAAAGATGAATAAAAGATAAATGGAACCAATACTGGCAAAGATCTAACAGGAGGAAAATATCTAGAATTAAGATGCATTTTCCCGCGCTGGCAACAGGGGTCGGTGGTGGATCAAAGGAATAAAATTAATGAGAATTTAGTAGAAACCGCAGCAGAAGTGACAATGGCGGGGGGAAAAAGCAATAAATAGGTTTAATGGTTCAGAATAACCAGGTTCTTCTTCTTCAGGAAACTGATTCCGGTAAATGAAACCCAGGGGAAGGATAGTAAGGAAATACAGTCTGCGCCTGGATTCAGGATGCAATACTGAGATTTGGTGAAGTGCTGAGACGAATTCTGAGATTTTCGACCATTATTTCAATAAAAATGCAAATAAAATTCTTTCCATTACGTTCGCGTTTTCACCGCCAGGCAATAAAAGAGGGGTGATGAAAAACGGAAGCGGGGGGAAAAAAGAAATGTTTTATGAATCAAGTAGAAGTCTATATTTTTTTCCTTTATTATTTGCATTAAAAAAAATGAGATGTTTTTGGATAAAATGAATAAAAAACTATAACCACACACACACACACAAACAATTTATTTCTCTCTGTATTTATGTTTTGCATAAACGCTAAAACAAAAAAAAAAGGTTCTTTCCAGTATTCTCAGTTTTTGGTTGGCCTCTGTACCGTAATTAACCGACTCGTGACGATACCGAGCCAATAATACCCCCGGTAACGTTACTCTTGTGTCCCGAATCTAAATTTCTTCCGGAACTTTCGCTGTAACGTTACAGGTACAAAACCACAACTGAATTTTATAGGCATTAAATGGTTGTTGTTGTTGTTGTTGTTGTTGTTTGTTTTTTTTTTTTGTATAATTGAGCGAGAAATCTTTTCAAAATTAGACTAAAAGGGTCGTAAAAATTTCTATCAGGATTTAGGGTTGATTCCTATTCCCCTGCAAGCTACGATTACTACGCCTGGAAATATAACCTTTATCTTTCGGTTATTAATAGTTACGATTAGTATCGGACATAATTATCAATTGTTTAAAATTCCCAGCACTGATTTACATTAGGAAAATACTTGATAAGAAGCTAATGTCCGAATGGAGTTGTTGCTGCTCAATATCGATATCACGAAGGCATCTCTTCTCCCGGGGGAGACCTTGGATAAGCCGTAATGGCGTCCTACTTGCAAGAGCTAAAAGCCGAGCATTTACACACTAGTTAGAGAGAGAAAGGTAAAAAATTTCTGCATCTACTAAATCTTAATAGAGGCCGATGGTTGGTGGCGTAATTTTGAGTCTTGCTGACAACGAACATACTTATTGGTTTATCTCCCCCTTCTCCCCCCAACCAACCATTAATTTAGTCTTCCGGAATTCCGGCTGACTTTTATGTGTTACGCTAACTTTTAAATCACCGCCTGATTTTGTAGTTGTTGCTGGAATTTTACGCTGAAAATGTGCTTCCATACAAGCGGGATAACAGCTATAACACACAGCTGGTATACGCAAAGCTATTGCAGACTCGAGATGATCGCCCTTACGGACCAACTCTGCGCGTTCAAAGACCCAGATGCTATTTGAAGACGTTGTGTTTGAGCGAGACGGACCAGGTCTGCATAAAGTATATGGAACGGAACAAGCACCTGGGAGAGATTTGGCGTCAGGAGGGGTGGTCGTCTACACGTGCAAATGATGGTTCAAATTCTGCATCTTCAAACAAAGAAAACCATAGCGTTTTTGTGTACTTGTATGTATGTGCGTGTTTTCATGTAAGTGTGTATTTTCACATGTGTGTGTATGTATGTGTGTACAGTATACAGGTTTCTGCATGTGTGTAGTGTGAATGTATTTTTGCATATAGACCACAAACTTTATTATAGATTCTCAACCTGAAATATTCCTCTAAAGAAAGGAGCCTCTTTTGTGGAGCAGATTGTAGTGGAAGATTGGATTGCAGTTCAAGAAAGCAACAACAGCAGAACATTTTTCGGGGCTGTTCCTTCCTGTAGTCTGCCAGGATAAAATGTAAATCAAAGGTTCAAAGATATTGAAATAAGGAACCTCGCGTCCTATAATGAGAGAGACGGCCTCACAACGCAAATCAAAGAAAACTGACGCCCATCTCTGGCTTCCTGACAACAGACTAATTCTCCCCCACACGTTCATCGTTTAGGATCTGCAGCATTGGGTCTAGTGGGATGGAGTTTGCCAGCCGTATGTCGGATAACGGGGCCAGTTGCTCTGCAGGGATGTGATGTCATTCGTTCAGCGGATCAACGCCCGGTTTGTAAAGAAAAAGAAAGAAAAGCGTTAACAAGATCAGCTTGAAGAGGCCGTGTGAGAAGCGTGTGAATTGATCGCGGCTATTGGTCGGTATTTTATTGGATGTCAGCAATTTAAACAAAAGGGGGAAAGGGATAACACAACCCCCGATACGCCGTTTTTTCCTGTCTCTTTAGTGGCGCACAAAGGGGAAAGCAAATCGAGGCTCGGAGTCGTTGACCAGGGCTGACGCCATAAAACAGGCGGCTCGATGGGTCCGTTAACAGTCGACCGGACGAGAGCTCGCTCCGCTCACACACAAAGGACAAGGAATCAATCGGCCGCGGCCGTTTTATCGAGGAAGGCGGCAGGAGGCTGGGCTGATTAGCACATCGTCCAATGATCCCTAACGAACTCTGGTCAGCCATCCGCCGCTGCTCGTATGCCGGTAGATAAATCCCGATATAGGTAAACTCCATTACTTCAAGCACTTATTTCGTGGGTCACAGAATCGTGCAAAAACAACAACGATATCCAATAATACGAATTCCTGTTTGTCCAATAGCATCTGCTCGTTAATCCAGCCAAACTCTATTATTCCCAGTTGACTCGAATAGACCCCGTTGATTTCCCGACAGATCTAACACCATCGCCCTTCTATTAGAGTCGCTGAGATCCGGCCAGGAGATTTCCCAGCAGGAGAAAATTTCAGCAGCGAGTATGTGTCCTGTCTTATCCCCGAAGTCGCGGAGTCTTGGCAGGTAATAGGATGACTAGGAAATAATCGAAGGTTTGTAAATATTCCTTCCTCGTGGGGAAACTCGCTTAACGTAAATAAAGTTCGTCGGTGCCAAGCAATGCCGGGGGTATAATCTCGACTTCATTCTCAGTAAATATAACATAAATTTTATCTTTATCAGTAAATGGCAGTGTTTCCATTTTTGTTCCATAATTTCCCGTCCAGGTTTTCTACAAGATGCGCCACCAGCCGGCGTCGAGCAAGTGATGGTGAACCCTGCTGGCCAGACTTCCGGAGTGTTTGCCCCGCGATTATCTCCTTTTATAATCGTTAGAGTTTTACCGTGTTCTTTTCTCCTCGGCGGTGGTCGGTATCCTGCTCGTACGCAAGCGGTAGAGAAGTCGTCAGAACACTAGCACATTCACACACACACAGGAGAAAGAGTAGGAGGACAGAACGACGGCTGCCCGAGCTCCGGACTAACTGTTTGTCGCAAGCATTAAAAGGCTCTCGCATTATCTTCTCAGCGACGGAGAGGCGTCAATGACTGAATCCTCATCTTTCTGTAAGCCGGACGTATTTTCAGATCAATGGCTTTACCGCTGCCACCTTTGACGTAAAAGTTCTTCCTCTTAATATTTCACATTCCTCCCTTATTTATGAAACCTCTTTCGAACAAATCGTTACTTTTCTTTACTTGTTTGCCGTTTGTTCACAGACATCCTAAGCCCGTCAGCGTGGCTGCCTTCCGGGTGCTTCCGTGCATCGCCAGTTACTTTCTTTCATATTGCTGACCATTCCGGCCAGCTTACATCTAATATTGAGCTTTATTCGCTCTTCATTTCTTAAATCATTGATCTTTAAGCATGTATATATACATATAGTATGAACTTGCCTGGTTTGCTCATCTGCAGGCATCTTTATGGATCGTATCTTCCTTTATTACTAGTTCGTTTTCGGAAGCAGCTTCTCGTAGCCCGGGAGTTTAGTCACCACAGGTCTTGAATGCATTCGAAATTATTGCTGAGTTTTGCAAACTTAAGAAACCTCGGAAGAAAACAAAAGAGATTTATCTCTAGCGACGGTGAGTGTCAGCATCTGATCGGACGTCGTTGGTGTGCAGGGCCTCCCAGGTCGGCTCTTGGGAGCGAGGCACGGACAAGTGGGCCAGGTTTCACGAAAGAAGAACCGTGACGGAGGATTTGCGCCCGGTGGGAGGTTGGGGGTAGAAGTCGAAACGTCCCAACGGCCGGTGGGCGCGTCTCCAAATGGCGTCCATTTTTACTATTTGGGCGCTACTCCAGAACCAAAGCGGAGTTCGTGTAGGAAGAGAAAGGGTTAAGTCAGAGGGTCCGCACAGGGCGGCGGCCAGCTCGCAGCCCTTAATAGCTCCGGGGAGGAACGAGAAGAGTCAGGGTTTGGGCCGGTGCTCTGAAGCATCTCAGAGAAAAGGTACAATTCAGGAATTTCTCGTGGAGAATTCGATTGGACCGACCGTCGTGTTAGATACAAGGGTAAACAGCCGCCAGCCCGCCATTCTGCCAGCACCTGGTGCCCTGGCCGACGAAGACCCTCTCATAAAAAGAGGAAACGCCCCCCCCCACGAGACGAGATCTACCGTGTACGGACTTCTCAACGCCATCTCCATAACCGGTTCATCGAGCAGAAAATCTAGAAACTGCTAGTTTCTAAAACATCCCTGGGAATGGGTGCTTTCCCCACTTTCTGGACTAAAACAGACGGCGAATCCATGCGAAAGTTCTGAAAGTCCACAACATTTCAACAAGACAGCTATCGGAGGAAATGATGGATGTCTACAGTTATGAGCTAGAAGCTTGAGAAATGCCCAGCGGTATTGGTTCCCGGGTATTATCCGAGAGGACACAGAAATAAAAACAGCACGCACACTACCTGATAATAACTTTAATATCTATGGTAAAGCCACGAGCTGTTTTGTCTCGAAAGAATCTAAAAATGATATCGTTTTCTTGCATAATGTTGGAAGCAACGATGTGCAGTCATTATAACCATGTTACTCGGATGGCTTCGTTACTAGTCAGAATTAAATATTTTAATTAACTTAAGTACCTACATAAAAAAATCTCTCTATATATATATATTTTTTTATACTGGCAGCGTGATAGGGTTAAATATATCACCAATTGTTCTGATTAACGAAAATGCTATTGTTAAAAATTTTTGGATTAGTAAAAATTAGTCTCATTCTCCGTGTGGAAATGTTACTTTATTTGCCAAAGAAATCGGTCTCTCTCTCTCTTCAGCTCTCGCTCTCGTCTCTCTCGCTATCTCCATCGCTCTCCATCTCGCCCTCTCTCTCTCTCTATCTCTCTCTCTCTCTCTCTCTCTCTCTCTGCTCTCTCTCGCTCTCTCTCCTAGCTCCATCTCTCCATCTCTCTCTCCTCTCTCGCTCTCTCTCTCTCTCGTTCTCTCGGCCTCCTCGCTCCTCTTCTCTCGCTCGCTCTCTCTCTCTCTCCTCTCTATCTCCATCTCTCCTCCATCTCCATCTCTCCATCTCTCTCTCTCTCTCTTTCCTCTCTCTCTCTTTCTCTCTCATTCTCTCTCTCTCCTTCTCTCCTCTATTCTCCTCCCTCTCTCTCTCCTCTCTCGCTCTCTCTCTCTCTTAGAGGTTGGTTTTTTTTCTGTCGTATTTATTCCTGAAATATCTACATATGCATCAGACAGAAATAATATGATGAAACTCTGACATTGTTTGCGAGTCTCGCCGTTTTCTGTGAGCTTCGGAAAGTAATTTCAAGATAATTTCAGATGTTGCCGGGTTGAGTGCCACGAGGCGAACGAGAGGTAACCGTAAAATACCAAACGCAGACAGAACTCCCTTTTCTTTTTTTATACAGCGGAATAAAGGATTTCTGGAGGATCTCTGCACCGGGGTTAGTGTAAGACCGATAATTAGCGGTGACAAAGCTCCCTCGCCGCAGCAGGTAGATATTACGTTTGCATTATTTCCAGCGGACGACTCCACAGAAAATTCGCTTAGCTGGGTACTGGCGGACTACTTCTTAATGGACTAAGCGGAGCCCGAGTGGTGGCGCTGCGCTCTGACCGGGTGTACGCATGCTCTCGACAATTCTCGTACATCCCGCCGGCAGATAGCGCCAATCGTTCTCGACGCGCCCCCACCCCCCGCCGAAGCAAGGGCAGGTTTTCAGTTACTTTTAAACCGTTGGCTTTGAGGTTACAAAAGGAAAAAGAAGGTAGGGATGACAATTGCGCAAATATGCTTTTCGGCTTTCTATAGCTTTCTTCTTCTTCTTCCTTTGTTTTCCTTCCAGCGGCTGGTCTACGGGCATCTGCTGACTGGACAGGACTGAGGTAACAGAAATCTTCCCATCGCAGAGCAAATGTATCTGACCCCTATAGTTTCGCTGTAACTCCACCATTTCTAGTTTTCCTTTACGGGAATGTTGAACTTATAGCTCCTTCCCACCCGTCCACAAACCGGGCTACAACAATAGGAACGAATTAGGCGGATAAGGTGTTTATAGGATAGAGACGGTGTAAATTAGGTGAACAGCTTGGTAGACCTAAAACATGTGAACTATGGAGCAAAAGAGGGGAGTAAAAGGGGGCGTTAAATGAGGACGATCCATAAGGGACAATAGGCTTCACTGATTGGTTAGCCTTCAGTATAACTCTCGTTACTGTACAAAGCTCTATCGGACGGCGATGAGCGTGTTCGTCTCAGCTGTAAGAAGCTTTCCGAACTCTGAGTTACATCTTTTATAGCGGAAGTCGCCGTCGTCACCTCCCCAAAACACGACACCTTCTCTGAAAGTTGGACGTAGCTTACCTGTAATATATCTATCATGCTACAGAATTATTCCCACCCGCAGGAAAACCCAACAATACCTGCATTGCTCTTCAAGTATGTCATTCTTCTGATGAGGCGACCGACGATTTCTGGGGAGGAGGTGGGGGTGCGACAGAGGTCGGTCGGGAAAGCTCCAGAAGTCTGCGACCCGCCAACAATTTACCACCCGTTTGTTTTTCTGCAATCGTACCTTTTCCAGATGAGCCATCGGTGGCTGCCAGCCTGTTAACTAGCCGTCGTAGAGCTCAGTGGCAACCTTGGAGCCCGGGGGGGGGAGGGTCTCCAGCACTGCGCCACATGTTATCCGATCTATTCCGATGTGTGCATCTCTTCTTTTCTCTCAGTCATTCGATTTCAGCAGCTTCCGAAGCTCTACGCGGTCTGCGTAATCACGATAAGCAGATCGCCTGACCTCTCTGTCAGCGTTCTGACTTGGGTGCCGCGCAGGAGGAAAGGCGACACTACTGCGGGGGCACACGGTCTTGTCGGCGGTTATAAAAGCTCTCCACTCATCATTTCCCGACGTGTTTTCCTTCTTCTTCTTTCTACGGCTCGCTTACAAGTTTATCTCCTTCTTGTTGGTTTCACAGGTGGGTAACCGCTGCGAAGACGGGCTATCACGTGACACAGCCTCGGCGGTGGCGGTCGCAGATCGTGGACAGGCATGAGAGAATTAATATTTTTCTTACTAATGCAAAGACAGCCGATAACGTATCTGAGCTGACATATTCTGAGAAAGAAAAAAAAAAGAAGACATCTCTCGAAGTTTAATGCATTTACTCGCACCTCTGCTTGAAACGTTCAAAGCCAAGAACCGGTTTTTACCATTCCAGATATTCTAGAGCTATACGTCCTGCCAACATCGTTGAACATTAACTGCGAGATTTCCTATTTGGCCCACTAAGGTCCATTGGAACCACAGACCCTCTACTTCAGTCACCATGCGTAATCCTCCTCCTATCCGACCGAGGCCAGCCAGGCTGTTGTTCAGATGAAAATGATATTGTCAGCGCTGCGTTTCTGCTAGACTTTCTGTTTTCGAAAGTTCTCTAGATCGCTCCACGAACAGAAAAGAATTAGATTTTCTGGCAGCACACACTGTACACCGCTCTACGGGTCCGATTGCTTGTGGCATATTTGCGCGTTATTGCGATTTAGATCAAACTTTTAAAAGCAAAATATGGCAATATATTTTAAATGTTTCAATTCGGAATACTATTTGCACAGCTCTTCGACGATTCATGCGTTTAAGAGCATGCAGTAGAAGGATGACTCTGGGTCTACTGAGTTTGGTTTTCAAACATTTAAAGAAGGAACTGATGAAAACACTTTCTGGATAATTAAAATATATATTCTTTCTTTTTTACGGTTACCTCTTTGGCTAATACTAAGGGTGAAAAAATACCAATTGCCTAAGTCTCGGTACAACTTGATGGTGGAAGATTTTGGAGTTTGATGATAGAATGTTAAATGGGAGGAAGAGATGACTAAAACAAATTGTTCCTTTCTTTGATAGCGAAAACGCGAATCGCTTTAATAAAAAAAAAATCAGTTTCTCTCGGTGGGATGGGACCCTTAAATAGTATAGGATCAGCCCTGTTCGCGATGTCGTTGGACTGCATCGGTAAACCATAGATTACTAGTTTTTAAAACTAAAGGCAATAAATGTGTATTGGAGAGACGTGGCTAGTGGGCTCAAGCCGGCGGGGCGAGTGTCGTCCACGTGGATGGGATAGAATCCCTCGGGTTCAGTGATAGACAGGCGGGCACGCCACCTGGCCACCAACTGGGGAAAAAAACAAAAATTTGCAACAAATTCCTACGTGTTTTCTACAGAAAAAAGTAGAAGGTGGAAATCTAAGAACGTACGGGGGCTTGACATCTTCGCGAATACGTCAACCTGTAGACATTAATTAAAATCTCTTCCGAGGGAGACACTTAATCAATGTTATATTAATAAAAAGAAATGAACGGATTTATCCCCTGTCTTATGAATGCCGCTCTGTTTGCACAAGCAATTACTTTTAAGGGAAAATCGCTGGTTGTTATCCTAAATCGATTTGCAAAACAACATTTAATTAAGTTCGCACCGATAACCACTAGATGTTGCTCGACCTCTGCTAGGTCGACTGCAGCCATTATCGGTCGGCTGGGGCTTTTGGAAGGAAAGGAAATGGGTTCGAGAGAGAAAGAGAGATGGAAAGAGAGATAGAGAGAGATGGAGAGATGGGGAGAGAGAGAGAGAGAGAGAGAGAGAGAGAGAGAGAGAGAGAAGAGAGGAGAGAAGAGAGAGCGAGAGAGATGGAGAGAGAGAGAGAGATGGAGAGAGAGGACATACGACAGTACATTTTACGGTAGCGGACTTGTGACTGATTCTAGAAGACTATATATACGTTTATTAATGAACCGAGGAGGAAAGATGTTCGTTGTGACATCAAAAAGAAAGCTTGTTGAACCTTTTCCAATATTTTAATGTAACTTTAAATATGGATTTCATGAAATCTATATGGTATATTAAAAGTATAGCCAAGACGTTAGTTTTATTCAAGAATACCAATGTAGCGACATTTCTGAAAGCAATGGCGACGATCAACTTCGTGGGGCGAGAGGTGAATGAGACTTTTCCAACCGTAACGACAACGATTATCTGAAAGGTAAAAGAGGTTAAGCGTCAGCGAATAGCGAGAGGTCTTTATACCGCAGTGACGATCGATCTCTTGATGGTGAGAGACTCTCTGAATAGCAACGACAACGATTAGCTTCATGGTAACCGGAGTCGTGCGGCAGCCATTAAGTAACCTTCAAAGGTGGGACTTCAATATGCTGTTAATATATCACCCAGAGGTACAAAGGAAAGTTTGTGTACATAAAAGTCTCCTTTAGTCTGTAGTCTACAGAAGCTAACGTTCAGCGCAGGCATTTAAGGACGTCTTATGGATTAATGGTAAATGTCTGCTACGCTTTCAGAAGTCCTGAAGTTAAACATATCCATTGAGAGCATAAATATTCGGAATTACCTGCACGAAAGCTTTTAAAGTAACTAAACCCAGGATTATTAAAGTTGGTCCGGCCGGACTACACAGAACCTTATGATAAATAATTTTCTTTTGTCAATCTTCGTATCAAGTGTTCATTTATTCCATAGAACCAAATTCATGCTCCCCAAAAAAAGGAGAAAATAAATCCGTTACTGAATAATTTTAATACATACAATTATAAAATAAACAACAATAGTATTGCTACAATTTTAAGATTTTTCAAACTAAATAAGCCGGCTACCTTAGACAATTAATACCTTTAAAATATAATATTTTGGATGCAAGAAGAAAACCACGAGAAAGCAGCTTAACTCTTTCTTGTGCAATACTTTCAGCACATAATCCGCCGTGTCAGGCTGGCTGGCACAACCGGAAGTTTTACCGGCTAGACGTGCTCGCCATCCTCAATACGGCAGCGCTGCCGCTGCTTTTATACGACTAGAAAGACATAAGAACGAAGAGATACTCGAGAAGTGTTATTTACAGTTGAATAGTTCTCGTATAGCGCAGCGCCCCCTGTCGTCCTACTGGATGTGGAGCAGTAGCGAGAGAGAGAGAGAAACCATGCGGTGTTTGCGTGGTGGCGCGAAGAACGGCCGCTACGAAAGTGAGCGATACCGGCCGACTTCGCCCGCCAGCCCCCACCCCCCCCAAACGGAAAAAAAACAAAACCGGAGTACTCAGAAGAAACCCGCGCTAAACGAGCCGTCACAACACAAAAATCCACGCTACCGCGCGGCCGTACCTAAGACCAGAGCCGTAATTACCCCTCCCCTCCCTCCCTCCTTCGGGCAAGGGTGGATTTAGTTGTCGGGGTGCCTGTTTACGATTACGAGTGTCTGCGCGCGCCAGGTTGTGTAATCCCGGCCATCTTGCATTTCTGACGGGACTCCGAAGTAGGGATGATGCGGAGTTTGTTTTAGATACTCCGTCGTCGACCGGTAAATGTCCCTGCGCAAGAGAAAGCCAGCCAGATTTTTTTTTTGGGGTGGGTGGGGGGTAATTCGTCGTCAACAGTTTGCGCGCAAGTCTACAAAAAGCGTGACGTCACTTATGAGAAAATGCAATCACATAAAAAGACAAAAATTAAGATGGTGGGCGGTGCGCTTTTTAAAAAAAAAAAAGTAGCCCGCCAGGTGTCGCTGCGGGCCCCCCCCCCCCGTCTCCTCCGATCAACGCCATTATCTGGCATCGCAGTTAAACGGGGAATAAAAGTACTGTCGAGGTTATCTGCACAAAAACGATGTCTCTCTGGGGATTCGCATTTGTGAAAGATTAACTTTCTCACTAAATCGCATTGGCGTGCATGGCAGTTGCGAAATTACCGCTATGTGGACAATAAACATAGGCACAAAATTATAACCGCTAGGTATACTCATTTGGATATTATCATAAACGGGAAACTCTACGACATTTTTAGATCAGCTAAGAAATTTTAGTGAAAGACTAATTAATTAATCAGTAACCTTCCCCCCCCATATAATGTCAGCAGAACCATGTGTTGTTGTTGTTGTTGTTGTTTTTTTAAATAAAGAAATTCCCAACCACCAGATGGTTAATTTTTGCAGAGGATAAACATTTTGGGCGCCTGAAATCGCTTCCTGCCATCTTTTTCAATCTCTTAATCGCTGCTCCTGCGATCCCGATCACTATGGACACTGCACTTCATCTGCAACATTCTAAAGCATTCGATTTGAAAGTCAACGCATTTCTGTACCATTTGTCCCTTTTTTGACAAATACGTTTAGCCACCGCGCGCGACGACGTCTATCGTGTGACACGTTTTAGTTTTTCCATTCTTCTCTTAATAATGGCAGCTAGTTTACTACGTTTTAAGGCAAGAACCTCAGCATTCCAAATTACGGTCACCTTCTGGTTACAGATACTGATACCTTTCAGGTTTATTTTCGTGCCCTGAAGTTAAAGTCGTCCCTCATCATAATGGATCTTTGTTCTTCGGGTTTTTGCTTGTAGACCGTTTGCATATACGGTTCTTTGCTGAATGCGTGTACTAATCCACTCTGCCTTCTCCCCCACATATGTCACTAAAAAAATTCTTCAGCGAGTTCAAGTATTCCCCTCGGTGTGCTAGAACTTTTCAAAGTAGAACCTTTTATGTTACTGCGAGATGTCTGGTTCTGACAATACTGCTTTCTCGCTTCTCGAACCATCTTATTCATTACGTTTTCGCTCAAATTTTCCTCTTCAGTTCCTCGTTTACTTGGCGTCGTAGAGTCTTTTCATACCTTGTAGGCCCAGTCGGGCAGTTTCCAGCCCTGACTTCCTTCGACACGGATTAGTTCTTTATCAAAAATCTTCCATCTGTTTCCGGATTTTTATTCTCCATTCTGAGTTCCTTTGCCCTGCTGGTTCTCTTTCTTTTTCTCAGTTTACCCCCTTGCATCTCGTTGCTGCTGATGGGTGAAGCGAACAGGAAAACCCTTCAGGTCGTCGAGATCAGGATTTAATTTAGTCTTCATGTCCTGAATGATTGTTTACGTTTTACATTTACCTTCCCCTTTTTTACTGTTGACATTCTTTGGTATTAGATCTCATTGTGCCTCTCTTCCTTTAGTTTTCTCTCTCATTATTATCATTGTTAATGTTATTTAAATTGTTAATAGTACGAGCCATTTAAAGACATTCGTGTAAGTATTCCACACAAGAATTTTAAAATTAGTTTAAATCTAAACCATGTGCTGTTGTTGTTTTTTTTTTTAAATTTAAGGTTAACTGAAATAAACCTTTTTCAGCGAGCGGAATCGATTACGTGGGTGGCATCTGAATTGCAGCAAACTCATGCCGCCAGTCACCTGCCGTCTTCATTAATCTGGATTTCTTGCCATAAAGATAGAAAATTGATGACTTCTGAGATGTTCCTGGACATGCGTGAACTCCCATCAAACATCTGGCTAAGTTACAGCGGACTGAAGAAATACTTACAAATTTAGTTACTGTTGAGAAAGCATCGCAATTACAAGGAACTCGATATCTTCATTTTCGTTGCTGGTTTCCAGTTGCCGGATTGATGTACCCGTGAGTTTGACTTCCGCTAATGCTTTAATGATTGCCTTCAATTAACAATTAAAGCTGTGCCTGTACACCTGGAATTGCTATCCCCATTATATTAAGCTATACCTGCAAAGGGACTGATTTAATGTATACCTGTAATTAGTTTTGTTAATGCTTCAGTTCACGGTTGTAATCTGCATCATGTAACTGCTACCGCTGTGTTAAAAAATACATGAAATTTGGTTTGTGTAATGTAAAAGTGCCATTGCCTTTCGCTATTGTATTAGTGTACACCTTTCTTTCTTTAATTATTTTACTAATATGCCATTGCGACTCTTAATTGCTATCATAATTGTTCCAACCTGAAGTGATGTTTTGGTCACTGCTTTAAGGTGAGCAGGTAATGGAACTTTGTTACAGTAGTGAATAATTTAGTCCATATTTATTTGGTTGACGCTATTATATACTCGTTAATAAACAATCGGAAAGTAAATAAAATGCGAAGTTTTTAACCAGACTAACTCAAAAAAGAGTAGCATGTGAACAAAACACAAAAAAACGAGAGGGCAGGACTGAACTTAATTATAGATAGATGTATAAAGACAATGTCATTTCACTTAAAATGTGCCGACCCGTTAATCAAGCTTGGTTACGACTGACGGACTTTGTCGACACCGTTAGGGAGGTCAGACGTGACCTTCTCGATGGCTTGGCCAGTCTAGCGGCATCGTCCTCTAGGAAAAACCGGAAGACAGGAAGCTTGACAGCAGACAGGATCGGGCGGGGTATTGTCCGCTCCTATCTTAACGATTTGGGTGGCTCGGTGATATCCTTAGTTTCGCGGACCACAAGGCGTCGCGAAAGTTTTGCTTGGCTGTAGATATTCTTCTCGCCGGATGAAAATCTCTGGAGCGTCTTAACCGATGCCATGGTGGCACCGAAAAAACGTCAGCGATTCTTCTCTTCTTTTCTTTCGGCTCGACCCTCTGCGGTAGCAGTCGAATTCTCTACGAGATGACCGCTGCTTCCGCCTGCCAGACAGAGGGGACGTCGCCGATGTGATTAGCGCAAAGAAAATCATAAATACGGTTAAAACTTGGTAAACTCTTTAAATTGGAAAGAAGAAGAGAAATAAACCTGACATCAAATCAAAGCAGCCTTAAAATTAATAGCTAAGAGCAAGAAACATTCCCGTCTTTTCTATGCATCTCTAGAACAGACATGTAATACCTTTAGACGTGTCTAAGAAGTTCTCTGCCTATATATGAGCCACAGTATTCGTGATTGGTAACCGGCATAGACGGAGCTTTAAGATTAAAACGTATACAAGGCCATTATTGAGCTACGCTTACAGATATAATTAAAAGCATACAAGGACACTCTATAATCAAGATTTATTTTAGAAAATTGGGAAATCAATTCATGGACCAATGTGCTTGAGAAGTATATTTAATATATAGCATTTCCTGCAAAAAAACTTTCTTTTGTCTCTATAAATAATTACGATATACCATGCTTTTTTATACATACTTAACAATGACAATGATTCGTGTATAAAATAATTTATTTACATAAAATTAATAGTTAGGTTATGCAATAAAGGGCTCCGTAGACGTGATACAGAGCAAAAAAAGAACGAGAGATGGGGCCGTATAATTATCGGTGAAAATAGGTCTTTTTATTCATATTGCTAGATCTATTAGCAATAAAACATCGCTTAACGAGTTCGATAAACGATGTGGCCAAGGTTGTTACGGGTTTTTTTCAACAAAATATTGAGTGTTGCAAGGTGTAAATGCATTTTTAATACAAAGTCACTTAGCCTCGTTTTGATACTCAAAGGACTTCTGTCGCGCCAAGCCTCCTTCAGGTGGCCATTTCTTGCGGCGATCTGACAGCTAACAAAAGCAGTGAAAGGGACAGATGACTGGTAGAACGAGAGCAGAACAGATCTGAAGAATGTACCGTTTATTCAGCAGAGAATGGCGAGTGGTACGAAAACGGTAGCCGTATAAACGGTAATTTCATATAGCCCGCTGATGCAGTGTACATTTTGCTTTTCCTCCATCAGGTGGTCGGGAGGAGGAGCGGGCACAGATGCTGGGAATGGTGGCTGGCGCTGCCGGTCGTGTTAAGCGGAGAGAAGAAGTAATTGAATTTCTCACAGCCGAGACTATTTCGCTGATCAGGGCCCACCGTCGCATGATGAACGTGCGCGGACACTTATACGGTTGGTGCGAGTGCCGTAAAATGCTGGGTAAATTGTGTGAAAAGAGGAAAGACCTCTAAGATACGGCTCGCAGCTGGTAGCAGCTGCTGATGAAGGCGACGCAGAAGGTCGATGAACTGGTCCGCAAAGACCGGCGCATCACGCAGCGTCGTTTGGCCGAGGTGATCGGTATCGATCGAAACGATTATCGATAACCCCTGATTATCCTAAAGCTTATGCCTGGTAGGTTCCACGAGGCTCAGAACATCAGAGGTCATTAAAAGAAGCTGGGTGGACGACTGTTAATTCCTCGCCCTTCCACGAGACCCCCCCCCCGGGACTCGGCAGCCTCCGAGTTCCATCTCCCTTTCTCCCCTGACGGAAGGCGTACAAGAGGAACATCCGGGGACGACGCTAAGGCGTGCATCACGAAGCCGTTACCTCGACCCTCGGCTGGTTTCGCGTAGACGACGATACTTTAAGGATGTCCTCGAACGGTCTCGCGCTCGTTTACCTGCAAGGTAAGCGCGGAGAAGCTGATTCTAGCCGGAGCTATTCCATCGGCGAGTCGACAACCGAGCCGGTGCATACGGGGCCAAACATCGCGTTATCTGTAGGTTAATCTCGCCGACCCATTCCGTCACGGGGATTTCCGGTACGCGCATGCGCTGTCAACTCTGCTTGGTATCTACACAACGTGAGGCTTCGCGCAATGATGGGATTTGTATATTATGAAGAGGGGGGTGTTAAAAAACAACAACAACAAATATTTAACGTGCTGTCTATGATACACCCCTGTTTTCTCCCTTTCTTTCCATGTTCACGATCTCCGGCTCATTGTTGCGCCCCCGGAGGAAACCTTTCTTCTTCTTCTTTGTAGACGTTCCACTATTGACGGACGACGAGAGCGGTGCTTGATGACGCCCCAGACGCAATCTCCCCTCTAGGGTTGCCGGACACACGGGAGATCGGCCCGTTATAGCGCCAGGAGGCGTTACAACGGGCCCGCCATTCGCTTTCCGATGCGATAAGGGGCCGGGTCTGGGGATAGTCGGCGACATGTGTCCAACCTACAGAAAGCTCTGCTGTCCCGGAACAGGTGGACGAGCTTCCGGCTGATGGAATTGCACCGGTTATTCCCGCAGTCTTTGGCGCATACTCGTGACATTTAGTCTGCTGCAGTTCCATAACAGTTATAGTGATGATGATGATGATGATGATGATGACGACGACGATAAGGCGCTAAGCCACCCCAAGGTCTACCTCCTACATGTCGCCGAATGGAGTAATCTTAATTAAAACTGGTTCGTACTGACTCTCCAAGCAGCAGCCACCGATGACTAATTCTGTCCGATTACAGTCACACACAGAGGATCCCTATCAAGTCCTCTCTTCTGAAGACATTCCGCGGACTCTACCCTGAACTCTCGGGTATTCCGATATTCGAGACGTTAGCAAAACGTTCACAAAAGCACTAGATTTCGTCGGAAGAAACCTAGTGTCAGCAACAGTGTGTGTGGGGGGGTCTGTTGTTGGCAGTGGCTCCATACACGAGGCCGGGTTATCTCGGTTAATTCTACTAACGCCGACTACACCCTCCCCCGGCCAGTGAGGCGACAGATAACCTGAGCCGTCTCCCTGGCGCAGGTAGGAAGGCCACTGCCATCTTGATTCAACGATCCGCCATCTTGGGCTTTCTGCGCAGCTCCCGTGTTTACCGGTTAGCGAACTCGTAGGTGGCGATATCGTGTTTATTCCCCACGACGGGGCAGCCGCCCGCCCGCCCATTGCGCGATCAGAGCGAGCCGAAAGCGTCAGCGACACCCTGAAGACACCGACGCAGTTCTCTCCGTCCGGGGGGAAGACGAAAAAAGGTCAAGCACTACAAACGTCTTGTTTGAGGTTAGTACGAAGAAAATCTGGTGGCGCTTATCCCGTCATCCGATAGTTGATATAATACTGGAGCGATTAGAAAATAGACGTTTCTCCGAGGGTTTTTTGCTTCTTTGCCAGATTAGTTTAATTATAGTATACAGCATGACGAGTGTGTGTGTGTGTGTGTGTGTGAGAGAGAGAGAGAGGAGAGAGAGAGAGAGAGAGAAGAGAGAGAGAGAGAGAGAGAGAGAGAGAGAGAGAGAGAGATGGTAGAGAGAGAGATGGGGGGAAGGAGGGAGAGAGAGAGAGAGAGAGAGAGAGGTGAGAGAGAGAGAGAGATGGTGAAGAGAGAGATGGGAGGGAGGGAGAGAGAGGGAGAGAGAGATGGAGAGAGAGAGAGATGAGAGAGAGTGAGCAGAGATGGGTAGGGAGGGAGACGAGCGCGCTCTCTCTCTCGCTCGCTCTCGCGCGAGCTCAGAGAGCATCGGAGTAGCTTTTCGTTCTATGCTCTCTCATCTCTCTCTCTCTGTTCATGCAAGCTCGTCGCTGACTCTATCCTATTTTCCTGACCCGCGAGACGCGAAAACAACCAACAGAGGAATTTATTTACTGGTTCAAGGATCAGTAAGAGACCCTCCCTCCCCGTTCTCCGCCGCAGTCCTTGTTTGTTTTCACTCCGCCAGGTGGGGTCCGCCTGGAATGTCGGTGGCTCGAAGTGTCACAATCGTTAGTCCTCTCCCCGCTGGTCGTAGAGGGACGGACGCCTCGTGAACGCCTTACACCCCGCACGAACGAGAATCCGGGAATCTGTTTGCCTGCGATCTCTCGCGGGTTACAGCCCCCGGAGAATAAACGCTAGTAATCGATGCTATAAATTAGAACCAGCAACTATAATACTATACGAAAAACCTGTATACTTATGGGTATTGATAGATAAAACAACAACGAACTGGAATTGCGGGGGGTGTAAGCTTTCCTCTCGTTTTATACGGACCGATAATTAACAGCAACATCACTCACACTCACTCACAAACACACACACTCACATACCCATACTCACTCTCACAAACACACACCCATACTTACTCTCACACTCACTCAATCTCACACACTCACTCACAAACACACGCACACACCCATACTCACTCTCACATATTCACTCAAAATCATACACTCACTCACAAATACACACACCCATACTCACACTAACTCACAGTCAATCACACTCACTCACAATCACACACTCACGCACAAATACACACACCCATACTCACATTCACTCAAGTCACTCACACTCACTCAATCTCACACACTCACTCACAAACACACGCATACACCCATACTCACTCTCACATATTCACTCACAATCACACACTCACTCACAAATACACATACCCATACTCACACTAACTCACAGTCACTCACACTCACTCACAATCACACACTCACGCACAAATACACACACCCATACTCACACTAACTCACAGTCAATCACACTCACTCACAATCACACACTCACGCACAAATACACACACCCATACTCACATTCACTCAAGTCACTCACACTCACTCAATCGCACACACTCACTCACAACACACGCATACACCCATACTCACTCTCACATATTCACTCACAATCACACACTCACTCACAATAACATAACATACGCACACAAACCCACAGTCCTCACACTCACTCACAATCACACACTCACGCACAATACACACCACATCACACTAACTCACTGCAACACACTCACTCACAATCACACACTCACGCACAAATACACACACCCATACTCACATTCACTCAATCACTCACACACTCAATCTCAACACTCACTCACAAACACACGCATACACCCATCACTCTCACATATTCACTCACATCACCCACTCACTCCACAAATACACATACCCATACTCACACTAACGCACAGTCACTCACACTCACTCACAATCACACACTCACGCACAAATTCACACACCCATACTCACACTCACACACTCACTCACAAATAAACACACCCATACTCACACTAACTCACAGTCACTCACACTCACTCACAATCACACACACACGCAGAATAACAGAAACACTTCATTTCAACACCGAAGAAATCTGCCAGTAATTTTCATTGGACATTTACAGTGCTACTTTTAGTGTGATCTCCACTCTCGTTCAGAGAACTTTACATGGATGAAGAGTCATAGCGCCACATCCAGAAGAGCGCGTAATACTTCGTGGTGCTGAGGCGAGAGCGATCGATCCTCTCGTAAAATAGATTTTCTCAGATTTTCGGGCGTTTGTCCCACCGCACGCCCGGATTCTGATTGTAGTGGCTAGTGTCTGGAAGGGTGTTGCTTCTCTCCAGCAACAGTAATCAACTGTATTGTTATGCATTTGCAAATTAAATAAAACAACCAAAAATAGGAATATCAACTATGCTTATTTCATCATTCAAAAAAAAAAAACTCGAGCAATATATATATAATTGCGTTCTTTTAAATTGTATACTAAGAAATTGGCTTTGGAAGCTGATCATTCGATCTTGAAAGTCCATGAATGAACTAAGAAGTTCCACGATTAATGACAGCTGAACAACTTGAGAATTTGAGTTATTCTATTACGAGTGACTCGAAACTTTGGAATTGTCATACCACGCACTTACTAATAGCATTCAAACAATCTGCGGGAATTCATTCGCTTTATCCTTGTTCTAAACTCTAAATACCTAGAAAAGAATGTTCCTGCTTGACGTTTTTCTTACAGAGACCGGACAGATAAATGGAGCGTTTTGTTTCGAGGAGCGACTTCCGGTTTAAACAAAGAGAAGACAACAACGTATGTGTGTTCGTTTATCTGATCTCTTGTCTGAGGATAAACAAATGAATTGAAAATCGAATCACCAACAATATATAAAAATTTTTATAAGAATTCCAGTTTAAGAGTCATCCTTTGTTCTAATAATAATTAGAATGTGACATAATTAACGTGGATTTATTCTGTAGTAAGTACACATTTTTCCCCTTGCCGGTAATCTTCAGAGCAAGCAAACCTCCATCTTCGAAGTATTTACTTCCGGTTTCTAAGAAATGACGTCTCGTACATAGCATGAGGTTATGTAAATATAGCAAATGCTGATGCTGTTTTTTTTTTTTAAAAAAAAACAAATTTAATTTTCTTAATTACTGGAATTACTTTTGCAATAACTTAGAGATTCCAGTAATTTTCAAGTATTTTTTTTTTGTTGTTGAAAAATTGAACTTTTCATAAATTTCAGCTGTATGAAGTCTGATTCCACGTCATAGTTGTGTAGAGCGTCTACGGGGTTTGGTTGTACGACATAGCTACAGCTGTGCAAGATCACGTGCTCTGATGGCAGCGCGAGTCCGCCAGTAATAAACACGGAGTCGCTATCCCCGAAGTATGGCTATGATGGAATTTAACCATATATATGTCTTGCGCACATTTTAAAATATTTCTTTGAGTGGTATTAGAATTAAAACTAAAAACTCTCTCCATCTCTCTCTCCCCTCCCTCTCTCTCTCTCTCTCTCTCTCTCTCTCTCCTTCTCTCTCAACATCTATCTCTCTCTCTCTCCATCTCCATCTCTCTCTCTCTCTCTCTCTCTCTCTCTCTCTCTCTCATCTCTCTCTCTCTCTCTCTCTCTCTCTCTCTTCTCTCTCTCTCAACATCTATCTCTCTCTCTCTCTCTCTCTCTCTCTCTCTCTCTCTCTCTCTCTGAGGTAAATTAGTCGTTAAAATATTCGTGGTTTTTCTTTCTTTCTATCTTTAGAATCCAAACATCACGGTGATAATAGAAAAGCGTCTTTTGTTAAAATTTTTTTAAAAAAAAAGCAACAGAAGATACAGATAAAGGGGTCAGAATCTTATATTTTATTTAGCTTCATTTACTCAGCAACTATGGTATTAACAGCTTTCATTATGCGTAATCTGCAGATTTTGGCTGTCTCAAAAGATTTTAATAACGGGAAAATATTCGGTTAGTTTGACGGTTACAGTCGGAACACCAGGCAAGCGGCCGGCGGTTAGCCTAGTCGAATGCCGAGGGACCAAGTTCGAATTCGGTTCGGAATCGGCTCGGCTTGGAGTACCTACTCGGTGTGTGCTTCTTTTAGCCGGCTGCATGGATTTCCTCTCGCATCTTGAAATGAAAATTCTAGTACAGCGTTTGGGCAGCAAAGAGTGATGATAACGCTTACCTTCTAGATCCCTTTCTTTGAAGGTTCCTGCCATCCCACCAGGTATATGCTATTCTCGGTCCGATAATGGTAAAGCCGAAGCTATTCCTTCTCGTCACTGTCTGCGACGGTCATAGCGAACCGCGCGACTTCAAGACACACAGGTGCTCGAGACAGTCTCAATGAACCGCTGTCGCTTCAGCGCGTCATAACGGTGGCATTTGTCCTAAGAACAAAACCGCCAAACGAGCTTATGTTATTTGTAGTTATGCGCGGGGGTGCACAGAAAATGGCCATCTATTTGACGAGCGGAGTTTATGGTCAATCTAAGACTTTCCTTCTACCCCGTTTATTACCCCGATCCGTCGTTCACGCCGCTCCGCCCGCACATTTCCGACTGCCGAAAATCGGGCAGCCGTCATGATGGATGCTCGTAGATGACCATCTTCAGAGCCAGTATAAAATCTGCTAGTCTTACTCTCCTCCCCGAATGGTTCCCAACATCGGGCTTCCAGCTGTACGAACACAGTAACGTTGAATAGGCGGCCTGTAGCAGCCGCGGCTCGGAGGAAGATCCGAGCTTTTATGTTCTTTTATCAAACCATATAATACTCATCGACACCGAATGTTACGCATTGCCTCCAACGTCAGATGCTTTGTCCCTTTTGGGCATCAATAGAACTTTATTTCGCGAAAGAACTTCACATTTCTCGATCTAAATGTAATTATACAAATGATCGGCCATAATAAAGTTACCAGAAGTTTGATTCTCTCCTGCAGAAAATGTCCCAGCCAATTAGATTCCTAAACTTAAGAGAGAAATATCCAGAAGACATTTCACTATATTGACCGTGTATTGCGTAAAAAAGTCTTATAAGTATTTGTATTTTTGCCTTAGGCGTAAAATTCTAGAAAAAAAACAACAAATTCTACCAAACAATTTAGTGAAATATTATTTAAAATTCCCAGAACATTTTTGAAAAGCTATAACGAAGATGCGATGGGTGATGGGAGAGGGGGGGGGTCATGTCGTAAAACAGACGCTTTACGGCAGGTATGTTTCATGTTGGAGTAGAAATGGAATTCGACAGTAAACGATGGAGTCTTAAGTCGACCGATACGTTTTTACTTTGGCTAATTTCGATTTTAAAATTTTTTATGACGTAAACTTTAAATGGCATATATTACAAGCGCCCCTCTCGATTGGCGCATGCGCGCAACTGATCCGTCAGGGCTAAAATTGTGCGCAAAAGGCAAATTGAGCCGGATACAGCCGGCTTAGAGCGAGAATGAAAGTGGGAAACCGTACATCACGCGAAAAAAGAAAAAAAACAAACCGGCATCGATCACCGACAGATCACCCCGCGGCGAGAATGGCATTTTGTTGTTGTTGTTGTTGTTGTTGTTTGAATATCATGGACGTGAAACTAAATATGCGGTCAGAAAGTCCACTTGCATTTTGCCTAAAAAAGGGAAAGTCCTGACTCAATCAGCCCTCTATCGAACCCGTTTACCATACGGCGTTAACCCCGCCGCATCTCTCACTAGAAATGGGTATGTACATCTTTGTTTAGGAGGCCACGAAAGGGTCAGTTCTAGCGCCATTGTTGATTGGGCATTGCATTTGCTGCTGGATTGATCCGAAAGCTCTGTGATTCTAAGTGTGGAAACCCCGACGAGATGGACAAACCCTAGTTTTACCAACGCATCCTTGCAGTGCTCGTTCAACTGGAACCAATGCTGGTACCCCGTCCGATTAAATCACTGAACCGATTTAGCCTGTCCATGACTGGTCCTACAGCAGAGTCACGTGACATGGCAGGATGACACCCTCGCCCCTCCAAGAAATCTGAAGCAAACGGAAAGCGACGCAGGAATTATCTGCCTTGAGATTCTTTGGTTATAAGATAAAAAAAAACAACTTTGGCAAGATTAGTATTAAATCTACGCAAAAAATAAAAACAAAAACATCCTGTAGATTCCTTACGTCACAATTATTCTAAGAATAATTTAAAGGTACTAAATGCTTTCGAGAGATGTAGATGTTTCTTTGATTTGCTGATACTATCCTGTTACTTGGTCCCCATACACAGGCTGTTTGACCGTTTTTCGCACCAAAACGACCCCGTGAATTAAGCATAATTAAAGATCCCCGGCGCAAAAACTGCTGCCGTTTAATTCCTATCCCTTGACTGCCATTTTTTTTTTTTTTTTGTCTTCTGAAAAAAAGTGGCTCCTCTCAGTCCGGGATTTATAACTGTCGGTTTGAGCGAATAAGTCACGTGTCTACTCTTGACGACAGTGGACAGCGGCTATCGGGGACTAAATGCCATCTGTGTGGAATTACGGATGTAGATTAACGTGGAGAAACTCCTCCCTCACTAATGGCCGTTTGTTAAGCGTTCAGTGTTCGAGAAGGGAGCGTGAAAAGGCTTGGCATTTCAGCCATCTTGAAATGTTAGACAAATGGCTTTGGGCCCGCGATGCTGCAGTAAGCCGCTTTCAGCTTGAATTATGCCAGCTCAAGTAATTCCGGAGTACCTAATACTTCAATAAAATAAAAAGATATTCCTTTTCGGTACACGGCGCAACGCGAAAGTGTCGCTCACAAATGCCATCGCATTCTCGTTACAGAGCCAACATCCTGAAAGAGAGAAGGACGTGATAATTTTCAGTCAGGTTATTCCGCACCTTGTGTCCGATTTCTCAGTCTAATTTCACCAGAGCATTTAAGGCCTAACTAACTGTCGTCTGCTGAGAATTAATTTAAAATGGAGTCCAGAAAGTTGAGAACAAAGGTCGCCAACGTGGTTTTAAAAGTCTATTAGTGCGATGCTATCTTGAGAAGATGCCATGAATAACTGGTTGAAGATAGAGAATTTAAATTGCCATTGTTCAGTTCGCATATGATTGTTTTAAAGCGGACACCGCCCACCCCACACACACACACGTCTCTCTCTGGGCACTGACGTCATCTCTCTGTACTTACGTCATTTCTCTCTCTCGGTACTACGTCATTTCTCTCTCTCGGTACTGACATCATCTCTCTCTGTACATACGTCATTTTTCTCTCTCTCGGTACTGACATCATCTCTCTCTGTACATACGGCATTTTTCTCTCTCGCGGTACTGACGTCATCTCTCTCTCTGTACATCATTTCTCTCTCTGTACTGACGTCATCTTCCTCTCTGTACATACGTCATTTTCTCTCTCTCGGTACTGACATCATCTCTCTCTGTACATCTCTCTCTCTCTCGTACTCATCTCTCTCTGTACCGGCATTTTCTCTCTCGCGGTACTGACGTCATCTCTCTCTCTCTCTCTATCTCTGTACTTAGGTCATTTCTCTCTCTGTGTACTGACGTCATCTGACGTCATTTCTCTCTCTCGTACTTACGTCATCTTCTCTCGTCTCTCTCTCTCTCTGTACTGACGTCATTTTTTCTCTCTCTCATTCACATACGCAAACACAAACCGCAAAAGGAATATGACATATTGATTAATTTATTTTATGGTCAAGAACAAACTGACTGAAAATATCCAATACGAAAGACACGAGTTGGCAGTGCTTCTCGTAATTTTCCATTAAGGCTGATTTCGCAGTCTTTATGTCCTCATAGCGTATAAGATCCAAGTTATCTCGTACTGACGTGACATCACAGCGAATAGGTGAAGTGCTAACGTGATGTCACAAGTAGATATTTTCCAATGTCGTATTATTACTGCTAAACACTATCCGTCTGTGTCGATCGCTTTAAGTCAGTACCCGGCCCTCTCTGATCCACTGGCGTGCTTTAGTTCCCTGCAGTTTCGGGCTAAAACTTAAATAATACTTTGGTATCCACTTTTATAATGGCAGTTGTGCATCAATAAATATATAGTGGATTCACTACTTTACCGCAAAAGTGTATCGATTTTCACCACGGCGACGTCTATTATGATTATAAACTATGCGATAGTAAAATATCGTATGCAGATTAAGAAAAAACGTCATGCCACAGTATGTTATCAAAAGGATTAGGATCACAGTTAATTGGATTATCTGCTGTACAATATTGAATGTACGTCTAGCCCAGACAAGTTCTGCCGCCTACTTTAGTAACCGTAACACCTAGTTGTGGTATCGTAACACTATTACCCGCGGGAAAATCTGCCATAAATGAACACTATGGCGTATGCGTAAAGTTTGCAGTTCATGAATTGGAATGGATGTTGGTTTTATCAGAGCACATTAAGCTATCATACGGTTGTTGCTGCTCTATAATTTTTGGTCACATGTTAGCAACACTTAGATCTCACTGACAGATCCAGGGTCCATGTCTTTGATAGCAGTATTTGATTCCTAAGTCTCCGTAAGATAGGCTTTGTTTCTCCTGTCATTGTAAATAGGTAACAACGTACAAATTGAATGAAATAAACACGGAAATTCTTTGTTGAAGCTGGACGCTTCGATTACCGAGTGGCGCCACCTAGGATAAACGTTAGCAACTTTTTTATACGAGGCCGACATTAAAAAGACAATAAGAACAACTTCCGAGCGGTCTGGGTAGAGTATTTTGCCCTGTTCTCTTGTATTTACGTTCTTTAACTGCATTCCCTAAGAAGACGGACACAAACAAACCTGCGGCATCTACCCTGATTAACGACTGTTGGAGAGGAGCTGTTCTGACTGGTCCCATGGAGGATTGACTGAGTTCCGAGAATCCATTCGGTCTTAATCTCGTCACTAATTGGACGGTGTTTTGGACGTCTAGTCCCCTTGGACGTTTGGCCGAGTTCTGAGAATCCACTCGGTCTTAATCTCGTCACTAATTGGACGGTCTTTTGAGATCCTCTTCTTCTTTTTTTTTTTAGAGATTCAAAAGAATTCTAGGATTATTTTTCCAGTTTTTTACTGACTGATTCTCAGTCTTTTTCTTTTTTTTACCTCGTCTTTTATTAAGAAACTAAAAGAGTTATTTATTCGTAGGATAGTCTCCATGATTTGTAGTGGGGTCGGTCGCGGATGATTCAGAAACAGGACAGTTAGTCCACCAACCAGTCACGGGATCTGGTTTGTTTTGTAAAGAGGGGCCATTTTAGAAGATCGGGCAGCAAGTCGGTGTCCTGACTCTTCTGACGACAGCTGAGCAGAAGACAAACTATTTAAAGGGCGACGCAGTGGATAGGGGACATATGATGCGATATTTCTACAAAAGCTGTACACTCGCTAGTTGCTCACGAGAATAAAACGATTTTCATATCGCAATTCTTACTTGAAAAGAGAAGAAACCTATATATATATATAACCAAATGATGAATTCTCTTTAAGATACAGGTGGATAAGTTCAAGCGTTTTATTTTTCTCTTTTCTTATAACTTTCACCTGTATGGCTGTATCTGATCATAGAGGGCGCTGATCGGAAATTTTAGAATTACATTTCAGTAATAATTGTATATTGCTTCATTTACTGCCCATTTCCGTTCCGCAATATTACAAAATTGACGGAAGATTTATACGAAGAGGCACACGAAAAACTTCCTTTTTCGTCTCCCACTTACAGCAAAACTGAAGATCACATCCTCGGACGTGTTTCAACTCCAGACGCTATCGGTATATTAAATTATAGTTCGATCTTATAGGTTATTCGTGACAACATAAATCAACGCACAGTATCGAATTCTGTTCTTCGTTCGTTGCAGAAACAACACGTTTAACATCGTTACTATTACTTTTAAAATAAAAGCTTGTTTAGGAACAGACTCAAGATATTTAAAAACCTGCTACACCTTTTATTTCTTCCGAAATTGTTTTGATGAATAAAACACAAAATTCTTTATCCACTGTTTGTTTTTTTTTAACTTCTCTGTTTGGAAATATTTGCATCTTGTCACGAGATCACCACGGGCATGTCTTACTTAATCTGTTTCGTGGCTACCTGTTGAAAGTCCCTATAACATGCCCTACTGTTTATACTTTTAAGGGAATAATTAAGCTAATACTGAAGTTAGTGGGAGAATCGAACACCAGTAACCAAGTCGCTCCAGTCCACAGAACCCAGAGATCAGAAAATAGTGGCCTTTACTGAAGTGGGTAGTTGTTCCAAAAGACTCGCTACTATCAGATCTGATGTCAGCCGCAAGTAAAATAACGAACAGGTAGAAGATGTGGAATAAAAAACAAGAACAAACTTTTAAAGGTTTCCATGTTTCCAAATTTACTTCATTCTAAACAGTCATTTTCTCATTATTTTGGGGGCAATCAGTTTTTTGACATTTAAAAGCGAAATCAGATTGACATTTTGGAATATTACGTAAAAGTTCGAATTTCAGCGTCAGGACTCCAAGATCGCGAAGACCGAAAAGGTTGACGCCAGTGGCAGCAGCTGATAGGCCAGTCGATTTTAAGATCCTAAGTATTATTTTTTTTTAAAAAAAGAAGATAGTTAAAGAAATAAAACGGAAAACTGGTTCATAAAAAGGCTTCGTAACGTTACAGGAAAAACATTAATAATTACGTGCTTAAGAACAGTTTCCTTACGTCACGTGGAAAGAAGAGCGGCTGATAGAAACGGGACGATCAGCTTATTTAGGTTCTTCAGCCCGTAAAGCCAAGTTATGATCCTATGCAAACCCAACACTGCAGATTTTGAAGGTCTCACGAGAATGGGATCCATCATACAGAAGAGTTCGTGGTTCGTCGAAATTCCACGTGAGAAAAGAAAACGTCATTTACACGCCAACATCAGGCAACGTAATGGCAGTTGCCTTTATTATTATTATTATTATTATTATTATTATTATTATTATTATTATTATTATTATTATTATTATTATTATTATTATTATTATTAGAAATTGGGGGAAAGGGTAACTCCAGCTGAATTTTATATAATTGTATTATAATAATATTATTACTATTTAGCCACAGATGAAGTTTAAAACAGCCAAAATATAATAAATAAGTTGCAAGTTCATTATAAGTTACTGTCTGATGTTGCTGATTTCGATTCTCACTAATCAGTCAGGTATTTCCTGGTATATCATTACATTCTCGCGAACACTCTCTTATTTTTCAATAATTTTCCTTGGTTCTTTCTCATCCTCAGTACCTGAGCAAATGCTGCTTCCGGTGGAAATTCTTCTTACACGATCAAATGTTTGTCCTTGTGATTTATCTCACCGTCATAACAGAAGCTGGAATCGTCTTTTCAAAGTAGAAGACAAATTAGCTTCACTCGGCGCCTGATCGATTCGTGACATACATTTTAAAAACCGCTCACCTCTCTTACTCCCAGTCAGAACCCCAGAAATTTTATAAAATTATCGAATAAGCCTCTCGAATTTAGCCTCGATCCATCCATTGCACGTTCCTCGTATACACACAGATCTGACGTCATTAAACAGGCGCGATGACATCAGAACTTGACGCCAGGAGAGTTACCAAAGGGCAGAAGGACAACTGCCTTTTATGCATGTCACAGTACTATTATTGTGCTGAGCAGTCTCACCCTGTTATCATGCTTGTCATCATTCTAATTTCGAAGTTTAATTTGGTCTTGATGACATTTTATGACGTCACTCATTTAATCTTTCGATGATTATTTCTACTTGGACTTTACGGATGTCACGCTGACCTTTTCTTGCAATGGCTTAAGGTGCCCGTTCGATACGAAATCACGAACAGCAAGCGTTTCGATTTTCAAAATAAATCCTTGAAAATTTTCGGAGAAAATACAGAAAAAGGAAATTCTATGTGCATATTTAAAGACCTTATTCTACGCTTGCTTGCTAACTAAAATGTTAGTTAATTAATTATATCGTGAGTAAAATACACCAATGCATAGTAATCTAGAAAGGCTGGTAAGTAGCTGTTTCCGAAGATGCGGACGTCTGTGAACACTGTTCGGTTTAAGCCGGGAAAAAAAAAATCTCACTGATAGTCAACAATTTTTCAAAAAAAAAAAATGAAATAAAACACAAAATATAAATAAATTTACGAAAGATAGCAAAAAAAATTGTAGCAGTTGTAGTGAAAATTCAAAATACAGAAATTAGAGAAAATGTGACTACAGCTATGAATTAAGTGGCATAAAATTTATTTTGAAATATTCATACGGACCAGTTATGTCTGTATCAACGATTGAGAGCGTAGTATATAATAATAAAAATCAGATACAATTTAACTTTATCTTGTTTTTCTTTTGACGAACGTTTTTCTCCCCCCCCGTTAATAAACACACACAAAAAAGAGAGGAAAATCAGTCAGAACAGCCATTAATGAAGACAAAGAAATTACTCCTGTCAATGACGATAATAAAAAAAACAGAAAAGAAAGCAAAGCGATGCTCTTGTTACTGCCGGAAAGAAAAGGACAAAATTAGCAAGTACCTAGTTATTGGTGACAACCAAAAAAAGAAACAGAATTATACCACCATCAATAAACCATAAAAAAAGAAAGTCAACCGGAAATCTTGTAAATGACAACAAGGAGGAAAAAAATTTTTTTACCGAAGCTTCTGTTAACGATTTCAAGAAACGGAAAACCAATCAGGACTCCTGTTAATAACCGACGAAAAAGAGAGAAACAGTTTAGAAATCCAATTAGTAACGGAAAGAAAGAGAGCTGCGAATCAGGATTCTGTATATAATGACAAGAAATAGAGAAGCCAGTCAGCACTGATGTTAATTACAATAGAGAGGAAAAGCTTATCGGAACAGTAGTGCGTGTGGGCATCCAGGTCACGTGGAAAGATTGCTATTTTTAATAAGCATAAAAACCCTCGCTTTGCCCAGCCTCTCAGAATGAAATAAGAATACTGTGGAGTTACGCGGATTTCCCCATAGCGCTAGATTAGAAATGTATTGGTTATATTTATTCAGCAAAAAAATTTTTATACAGTAAATATTTAATGCAACGTAAATCTATCGCCATCTGATGTATCACAGCTCTACTTCATCTCACTTAAGGGTGGATTACACGCCACTCTTTGTATACTTTGTAAAATTAAAAACAGTTTTCTAGTTTGTAATTTGCATTTAAGACTGAACCAACATTTTAAAATTATTTGAAGAATGAACCATAACGTTAGCAGTTTTAGATCTAAAACTCACACTATAGAAATAGTTTTAAAATAGAGTATTTCATAAACTCTCAGTACGCTATTCACTTGATCTCGGGCTTTACCCATGACTTAATGTATCATATACAAAACTTTATTTGAAAAAAATTACTGCAAATAAAAATAAATTTCTCCAATTCACATTTTGAACAGATTTATTACTACTATTCTAAGAATAAACGGTTTGTTCGTTTTGTTTTAATTTTAAAACGTCAACTTACCTTTTAGATTCCGCGTAACAATCATTGGTCCTATTGCTAGACAATAACGATCAATATATTTTAGTTCATGTCTATATTAGCTGTCAAATCAAAAGAACCACCAGATGTTGTATATCTCGCATCTTCAGCTAACTGATCAAGAAAAGTACCAGTTATAAGTTTTATTCGCACCATCTAATTTACATTTCTGCGCAGCCAAATTTAAAATTATTGTTTAAACTTATATCGCCTATTAACACTTTCTAAACAACAATTGTTAAACTATCATCAACATACTTATTTGTTGTTTCATCGTTATTGTTATTTTAAAAACTTAAATTGATTATTTTACTAGATTTCATATAACCAGTTGTTGCTTTCTTCATTATCTAAATACAATTTTACTAGTATCTAAGTAACCAGTTGAACCTCCTACATTAACTATTTATTTGCTTTTAATATCACCATTAAATTTAGAATCATTAAAATACTTGTGTCATTATTATTAGTTAAATTTGCAAACTATTAAAATTCATTTTCCTTAAGTATAAATTTATCATTAAATATCCAATATCATTATCATAACTTTCTTATCAGACATATAACATTGGTCATTGTGCTATTGCAAATTTCCATCGAAGAATCTATTGCTTTGTTAAAAGTTTTTAATTTTGCACGAACAGTTTTATCTAAATATTCAGATCTGTTTTAATATAAAATTTAAACATCTATTTTAAGGAAGAAAGGTTACTTTTATTTTTTTAATTTGTATTACTTCCTGAATGGAAAATTTTGCTCTCTTTCCATTTACTAATTTATTTCATTTGTAGTAAATTAGATGCAAAAAACTGATAAAATTTCAATTACAACTCATACATTTCAAATTTGATTACTATTTTCATCAAAACCCTTAAACTAATTTTAATAAATAATATGATTACTAGAAGAATATAATTTTATTTAAAATCTAGAAGATACTAATGAATTATGTTTTTTGAATGAATGAGACTAAAATTATTTACACTCATTTAATACTTAAAATAAATTAAAACTTTGGTGATCCAAAACGGTGATTTTTCCAATTATTTACAAATTTAAAAAAAAAACAATTTTTTAAATAGTTTGTTTTGTTTTTATTTTATTAAGGAAATATTACATAAAATTAAATAATTCAGAGCATAACTGAATCCACTTAATTTTTCTATTGATTTATTAAATTCTTTTTATATTTTTTTAATTTTCTTGATAATATATTTATTATAGTAGATCTTGGACCAAACGTTCTAGTAATGATTTAGGTGACCGTAAGTAGAGAGACGGAAAAAAAAGACCTAAATGTCACACAACATGAAAGAGATACAAAAATAACACTGCTAATTGTTTTCGTATATTAATTTTTTTGTTTTCCATTTGTATTAACACGTCATAATATATTTTTTTTTCTAGTTTCTTTTATACCTTCAGAATATTCAGCCAAAATATTTAAACAAAACTGACCACAGATATCAGTTTATAAAATTGGGATTTCAAATGTGTGATAGAAATGTTTTTAATTTAAAAATCTTCTTACCGAACCATTGTTTTCTATATTTAAAAAATAGTTTCAAAAAATCAAAATAATAAACATTTTTATTTCCATTTTGTACATATTTTTCAATATCAAACATTGTTAGCGATTTTTCCATTTAATAATTAAAGAATAGCACCAATTTTTGGATATTTTTAATGACGATTTATAAACTATTAACCCTTCAACATCAAATCTAGATTTTTCCTGCACTTACAAACGTTATATATATATGTATTTCTTTTGCTGCTTTCTTTATATTTTCAGCTGCGGTATCAACTGCACAGCTGGCACAAACTTTATCCTTTCTTAGATATGAACCACTACCATCATCAGGTTACAGACTTCTATCTACAGATTTTTTGTCCAGTCATTCAAAAGAAAAACCTGTAACTATGGCGCCCGAAGATGGTAAAATAGTTTTTCCGATATTAATTAGAGTTGGTGAAATAACTCCATGAAATCCATCAACTTTTCATCTTTAAAATATTTTTGTTTTGGTTAGAATTATGTCGTAATATTATCAATAAATTTTGGTAAATGTTCAGTTCAATTAAAACTACTACCAAAAATATCTTTGGAAATTTATGTTCTCTAAAACTTCGACTTTTTCAATCCTATTTATTGTCTTCTCGCAATAAGAATAAGAAGATCACAATGTAATTTATATTCATTCAACCTCAAAGTAACTTCCCAAAGAGTTCTGAATAGTTTTTTTTTTCCCTTTTGATGTTGATTTTTTTTTTAAAAAATGAAAACTGTATTGATCTATTTATTAGCAATTAAATTTATAAAATACATTTTAAAAAACAGCGTTCAATTCATTACCATCTGACTGCGCATTCATAATTCTGTCTGAAAAACAACTACAAAAGCCAAAGTATTTTCAGGAGAATTTTGGTTAAAAGCAGCTTTAGATCCTACATCGGCTAAGCTTTCTTTCAGCCTTTCCAAATGCCTACTTACATTTAAAAAAAAAAAAATAATCAAAGAGTAAAGTTCTTTAAAACCAGTTGGTACAGCCTGATTACCGGAAACTATATAATCTGTTTTACAAAACATGCTTAAGTTAACTATTTCTGTGTAAACTCTACAAAAATGATTTCTTTTAAAACCCAGATTCAGATCGAGTGCACGACGTCTATCGCTATCTAGAAAGATATATGCGTTAGAAATTGAACAGTTAATAAATATAGGATTTCCTCCCTGGTTATCATGTTTAGTACTTTAAAATCCTAAAATAATATATCTGGGATTTTCTGTTGTTGTATAAATGATAATAACTTCATCAAATTAACTTTTCCAGAATCATCTTCATTTGCCCTAAAAATTGCAGTCAAATCAATTTGATTCTTCATTTCAGACACTATTTGTATAGCCTTTGCAAAACTCAAAGATATAATTTAGAGGAATATAGAAAATAAAGCTACGATTAGGTTCTGGTCTTCATTTCGTTACCACCTAAACAATAATCACTGACCAAATAAATGAAAAACGCCATTATTTGTCAAAATTATATTATTAAGCTCAGCATAACTTGCATTATCAGCTTTTACACATCTCAAACAATACTTCACCAACTCCACATCTCCATTTTGAATTGTAATATCAACTTCTGCATCAGGATTAATCAGATTTGTTCCAGTTCTAGACCCTTTGTCATGACGCTCGTTAGTTTTATCAATAATTATATCTTTTTCTATGCAAATCTATTTTATTTAATATACAAAAATGCATTAAAAACTAATTTAATTTCTATCAAACTAAACTGAATTCATAGTTTCTTTAGTTGATTTTCTGAAACCATGTCCCCATTTTAATTTGCTTTAAAGAATGTAAAAAATATTTTTTGTAAATTTTATTAGTTCGTGATTAGACACTTAAAGCATTTGCCTTGAAACAGATCTAATTTGCGAATTACCAGAACTATTATTTATTGATTTAGATTTACTTTTAAAACAAGCACAAGATTTTTAATTTGAGTAATACTTTCAATACCATTTTCAAAAGCTTTTATTGCTTTTGTATTACTAATACCATAAACAGGTGTTTTTATGATACTAATCAATTTCTCTCTAAATATACTGTTTTTCAGTTCCCTTCTTCATCTTAAGATTTTCAACTTTATTTTAATGTTGTTTCAAATGCAATCTAAGCAATAGAATCTCATTTTGGAGATCTAAACACCACATGAATGTGAATCATCTTCACTATGTACAAAATCAGGAGAGTCGACTATGAAATCATCAAAGTTATCTGGGGAATGGTAGATAAAATCATTTACTAACGTCAAAGCGGAATCCGAACAATCTAAAGAAAAAGAGTCAATCAGATATATATATATATACTCTTTTGTGGTTCTGAATTTAATCTCATTTATTTATTTAAAAGACTTTAATTGTTTAAAATGTAAAATTAAAACTAACACAAAAATCCAAGAAAGCGTTATTAGTAATAATAATCGAATAGTGTTAAGATGGGTGTCTACAATTTGTGGGAAAATAAGAATTTTTTTTGTCTCAGGATATAAATGTATCCCTGGAGGTGATGCACAGTCTTTTTAAGAATGAGAAAATATTTACGGCGATATCATTACTGTAGTTGGGTAACACGGGTTGATTTAAGATGACAACCAGTTAATTGACCGAAACCTGGCTGATAACTTATTAACACAGCTAATCAGGCGTAATATATAAACAAGATTTAAGATGTAAAAATGGTAATTCCACAGACAGTTTTGCTGGTATCGGAAGCAGACGAAAAGCTAATATAGATGTAATTAATAATTTTTATATTATTTGAAATCTTAGTTTAAGAGAAAAAAAATAATAGAGATTTGGTTAATAAAACTGCTAAAAGGCCAATTAAGTGTTGGAGGCTTTACTACACATTTCGTGAATTCCGGCTCCAGTTGAAATAAAAAGTAAACTAAAATAACTTTAAGACACCTGACTTTACCAGCTGATAAGCCACATGAACTTATTAGAGAAGACGAGTAGTCGTTCATTCAACAGATGTAATAGATGCAGTTTATAAATATTCATGAAGTGTTCCTTTAAATAATATAGTGGAAAACCGAGTGAATTATAGATTGATGTGAGAAGTGAAGTCGTTGCCAGAATCTTCAAAAAGCATCTTAGAGAGAATAGTTTGATCATACACATAGTATCAGTTCTAGTTGAGCAGTTTGGTAAAATCTTTAAAAAATAATATGAGGAAATAGTTTGTGAAAACAATAATACTAATTGAATAACCGTTTTAGATACATTAACGAATGAGAAGAGCAACAGGAAGCTCAGATCTGTTCCGCTGCTTACCGTAAAGGCGGCTGGGTAAAATAAAGTTAAATGTAGAATAAGAAACCTTGAATTAAAACTAATGATTAGTAAGAATATATCTGTATTAAAATTTTTGGGAAGGATACACTGAACTCAGACTGATAGAATATTTAAAATCATAAAGATTAATAGCACTGCTCTTTGGACCAAAAACATAAAATAAAAAAAAAAAACATTAGGAGAGATATTTAAAAAACTTAAAGAGAAAGGGTAAGGAAGAACAAGTACATCCCATTAAAAGTGTTACTTATCTACGAAGTATTTCACAAAAGGACTCACTGGATTAGCGAACACCAGAACGTCCATAAAGTAAAGTTGATATCGTATCATGAAAGGGAGATAATGCGACTTTTGCCAGATGAAATAAATACGTGTTATATTTTCTGATATAACTAAGTTAATATTTTCATGCATTTCATCTGAATGGTAAAATATCTATATAATTTTGTGATTTTATTTTAGAGAAAGAATTTACCGAGTAAGCAGAAATGCCATTCAGATTTATATCTTTTTTCATGCTTTTGTATATAGCATCAGTTCTTATAAGGTAGAATGGAGCACCTTTACTTGAAAATGACACCATTAGTTAGTTTTCTTTTGTATTTTAATTTAATATCATTTAAGTGAAAATAATATATTAGTTATTTTGAATAATCTAAAGTGAACATACTAAGGTAAAGAGGCTTTGTAAAATTTATAAATTTATTTTTCACATGTAAAAGAGATACGTTTTTTGTCAACAATGTTTCTGGTGTATTTTTAGGTAATTTTATTTTAAAATATATTCTTTAAGGTTGCTTTGGGGTTATGCAAACTCTTAGAACTTCATTTCCTTAAATTATTATTAGTATTACAATAAACAGAGTTATTAATTAATTTATAACAAAACCATTCGCTGGCTTAGTTCGCACGTCCACATTCATCACAATGCAGAACTTTTAACCAAATATATTGATTGAAAGTTATAGCTTTGTGTTGTTGTTGTTGTTTTATCTCCATGCCGAGAGACAAACAAAACTGAAGATTTCTATGTTTGTACAACATAATTCCTGTTATTATAAAGAATATTCAACAATTTTTAATACTAGGTTTACATCCGATTTTGTTTCTGTAGAGCGCTAGCCAGTGTGTACTCGGAATGAGGTCTTCTACAGCTGTTAGGCAGTCTTCTTGATGGTTAATTAATTATTTCGGGTGTTCTAAGTACACCTGATATAGCACACCTGGCAATTCCGGTTTTACTTTTGTAATAGAATTTCTATAAAGCTGTAAATCTTGCGAATCTACCCACCTATATCCATCTGTTTGGACGGAATGACACCCCGGCGCCATAGAGGTTATTTGCACCTAAGTAAATAATGTAGGACTTTCTTTAGTTGAATCGTAATTTGTATTTAAAACTTTACATTCTTGATAATCTAATTTTATAACGTTACCGAGGAGGTGACATTTAATACTCTTTTCCGCCCATTACAGTTCTGTTAAGTACTTTGAGAGCTTTTATATCATTTTTAGGTACAGTTACTAGGATTTGTTACATGTAACATGTCTATGCGGTACCATAGAGATTCCACCTCTTATCCTTGTTCTATCAATGATAACATCACAATCTGTTGATAGATTTAATTCAGTTCTGTCAGGGCTAGACAAGCATTCCAGGCTAGAGAAGAGGGTGCAAAAAGAATTGACATGGATCTAATTTATAAACCTTCTGACATGTATCAGCCAAAATCAATAGACTCAAATTAAGAAAGTCATCATTAAACTCTCTTAACGTTTGAATGTTGCACTGAGAGATTCTCTGTCTAATTAATTATAAAAAAAAATATTTTTGTTAATTTACGAAAAGCTACGTTATGATTATTAAAATCCTTGATAAAGAACATGGAAAGACACTTTTTCTTCTAAAAGTTTTATTAATTGAATGCAGAAATTGTTTTGGTTTTTAATTCACCACTAACTTATCTGAATTCATTCCAATAAATTTAAATGAATTTAAACCACATTTGGTTGTCTGTTTATCAACAGGTTCTTTAAACGAAAGTGAAATATTCTTTCGGCTGTTTGTGGTATAATAGAGATCGGATCATCATCAGCCATATCTATAAGGAAAAGATGCGCATCTTAATTAGATAAATTATAAAATAAATATAAAGTTTAAATTGCACTTATTATGAGTGACGCTTCTAAATTTACCAGTTAAGTGATAGTGGCTTCTCGATTTTCAGCTTTCGATAATAAAAGGGTCTCTTTTTTTACAGATATGGCAAAATTCAAAAGCTATAAACTTTATATAATCTTCATAGAGACATACAAATTTTTTTTGCTTTCTAATTAGACACATTATTAATTAGAGTACAATCAGCTGGGCTTCGCTTTGCAATAAGCAAGGGATCTCCACGTTGTCTCACATTATTTAAATTTGTAATTCTATACGATAGAAGTTTGTTGTTATCTTCATCAGACAGGCATCAGGTCATCTTTGTTATTTTAAAACTCATCTATTCTGTTCACTGCAAATGGGCAAGCAATGTTTTCCATGTTTGATTCAGATCCATAATTCTGTTTTCCCCGTTACCCTGTATAAGCAACTTACGATATCAAGTGGATGTAGATGCGTAAGTATACACCAAATAAAACGTTTGGTACCCATATTTTTATTGTTTACTCGCAGAATTCTTCTTTCTTTTCTAAGCGATACGATCTAATTATTTATCTGTTGTTGTAAATTTACTTTCTACGAAAAAGTCTCAAATAAACTGTCCTAATATGGGAATCTGCTGGAGTCTATTAATAGCTCCATCAGATCCTTTCTTCGGTTTAAATGCTTGCTCTGCGAAAGAGTTAATACAATGGTAAATCTTCTTGCCGCAACATTTGTGTGTTGGGGGGAGGAGTCATGTCCTCAGTCAGTCAGTGTAAGTCCGTTCTTGGACAAAGGCCTTCCCCAGATTGCATGGGAAGTAAAGGGCCAAACCCTGGCCGCGCTGGCCCACTGCGAGTTGGGCAGGGGGTGAGTGAATGTCAGCGTCCTGGAGGAGTGCTGTACAGCACGCACCTCCGACCCCGCCGGGGATTCGAACCCACAACCCTCGGGTTCACGAGCTAGCTAGCTACCCGTTAGGCCACGCCGCTGGTCTGTGGCTGAGGGCTGGGGAGCGGGGTAACGCATCTTATAAACTTCACGATAAGTAGCAGGTGTTTGTTTGTTTTTTTTTAACTTTCTACTCACAGCCGGGCACACAGATTGACTAATGTCCATAGATCTTGATCTTTACTCTCTTGTTATCCGGAGTGCGGTTAGCCCGAACCACTGGCCTTATATAACTTTTAGATGAACTTTTCTCTTTTTAAAATACTTCTTCTTAGCGCTCAACAAATAACCTAGCAAACAATCAGTTGCGAATATTTGTTTAACATTTAAAAAGGAAGATTTTTTTTAAAAATATTTTAATTAAATGGAGTTATGAGGAAGGTAGCTTACTTTATATACAAATCAAAAAAGCACGAAGAAAAATCGAAGTTTGGCTGTTGGCCGCCAGTTGCAGGTTGGTGTCTGCCATAAACTAATATAGAAAGCACCTGTTGACAATCGACTCTTGGGTTTAGAGTGGATGTTGCCAGTTGTGGGGACACTTTCATGTCTGCGTTTGCGATAGTCTGTTTTAAAATCGCTTCAAAAGTGAAGTTGGCGAAGTAGACGGGTATCCGAAAACGTGGCGCCTTCTAGCGTCGAGAGAAGTTTAAAAGGCAATTCATTAAGCGCTGCGATCTGTCACATTAATGGATTGAACGCTGTATTTTAAATTTATTTTTATGAAATATTCTGCTGAGCAAACGAAACGGATATGTTTCTCACGTGTTTTTTCGGAACGATGACGCATTGGCTGATTATAATGGGAGAGAGATGCGGCGCCGTGAACGCATTTGCGTGATCTCACATACCTCCATACTTTCATTTTACGCAGGAGAGCCGAAAACACGTTATCAGAGATGACGTGGAAGCCCTTATATATCTTAACTTCTGTTAATGGAGGGGGGAATAGGAGGATGCCAATCGGGGGCACATGGCTTGACGACAAGCCAAGAAGCACTCTCCGTAATGACGATAAGAAAGAAAAAAGTTAGTAATTTAAACCAAAAAAAAAATTCGATTCATTTCTCCTGTGAATAACGACGGCAGAAAAAGAAATCCCAGTTAAGACACTTGTTAATGATGAAAAGAAATAGGGAAAGCAAAATAAGGGCTCCTACAGAGTATAGAGACCCCCCAAAAAATAAACGAAAGACATTTAGAACTCCATTCGGTTGACGAAAAGAAGACAAAGTCAGCCAGGACTTCTGCTTTTCGAGATAGGAAACTTTGAAAATGTTAATCAAGACTTCTGTGAACGAGGAAAGGAAAAAGAGCGGAAGACAGCCAGTTCTCGTGCTAAAGTCGAAAGGAAAAACAAAAATCGAAGCGAAAAGGAAGAAATTCAATAGACTAATGTTAAAAGTGAAAAGAATGGCAAGGACTCCAGATGTTAAGGATAAGAAAAAGAGAAGGGGCAACCTGCAGTTCTGTTGACAACAAAGAGAACCAGAGAAATCCATCGTGGACGCCTTTTTCATGACGGAAAGGAAGAGAGAAAAACAATCAAGTTTCTCGTGATTGATGATCAGAAAGAGCGAAGGCCAATCAGAAATGCTGCTGATGGCGTCAAGAAAGAGAGAAAAATAAACGGGATTCTCGTTGATGAAAAGGAAAAAGACAGCCAGCTAAGAGTCTTGTGAATAAAAGACTGGGGAAAGGTGAATCGTCACTCCTGTGTTGTGGCGTCCAAAAAAAAACAACTTGGAATTCTGTTAAGACAGAAAAAAAGCTATTCCATTTTCCTGCTAATGACGACAAGAATGCGAGGAAATGTATCTGGACTCTTCTTAATGAGGACAAAAGGGAGAGAGCCAGTATGAACTCCTCTTAATGACGGGGGAAAAGGAAGTAAGGCTAGGAAGCACTTACTGACTACAAGAAGTAGACAAGAACTATCTTCATTCCAGTTAATGAATGAAAAAGAAAAGGTCAACCAAGACTTCTGTTAAATGACGTAAAGAAAACACAACCAATCAAACCTCGTGTTAATGTTGACAAGAAAAAGAGAAAGCCAACAGGCAGCCTTGTTAATAACAGAAAAGAAACATCATAACTCCAGTGACTGACCACTGGAAAGGAAAGAAAGTAATCAGAAATTCTGAAAATAAGAAAGAGAAAAGGCCTACCTGGACTCTTGCTAATGGACTCTAAAGCGAGGAAAGCTAATACAGGCTGTTGTCAATGACGAAGAAACAGAGATAAATCCGGTCAAAATTCTGTGAATAACGAAATGATTTGTTAATGATGATAAGAAAGAACAAAGCCAATCATGGTTTCCGTTCATGGTGAAAACATAGAGAAAAAAGAAACAATCAGCAATCTCTTTAATAAAGGCAAGAATCGGAGAAAGCCGACCGGTACAGCTAATGATGAAAGAAAATAAAGAGAGCCGGTCAATACGTCAGCGGATGACAACAAGAGAGAGACAAAACCGATCTGTATCCTCGTGAAAGATGGCAAAAACAAAATAAATGTTATCAGGACTTGTGATAATGTTAACAAGAAAAAGATAAAGACAATCACAATTCCTGTAAATGATGGGGGGGAAAGATAGAAAGGCAATCAGGGCTCATGATAACGATAATGGAAACAAGGACTACCAAATCTAATCAGGACTCGTCTGAAAAGAGAAAGAGAAAATTTTAATCCGGAAGACCTTGTAAATAGTGACAAAAGAGAAAAACAATAATGAGTTCTGTTGATAACGAGAGAGAGAGAGAGAGAGAGAGAGAGAGAGAGAGAGAGAGAGAGAGAGAGAGAGAGAGAGAGAGAGAGAGAGATGACATCAGTACAGAGACAGAGAGAATGACGTCAGTAGAGAGAAGACATATGACATCAGTACAGAGAGAGAGAGATATGACATCAGTACAGAGACAGAGAATGACGTCAGTAGAGAGAAGAACATATGACATTAGTACAGAGAGAGAGATATGACATCAGTACAGAGAGAGATATGACATCAGTACAGAGACAGAGAGAATGACGTCAGTAGAGAGAAGAACATATGACATCAGTACAGAGAGAGAGAGAGAGAGATATGACATCAGTACAGAGAGAGAGATATGACATCAGTACAGAGAGAGAGATGACATCAGTACAGAGAGAGAGAGATATGACATCAGTACAGAGAGAGATATGACATCAGTACAGAGAGAGAGATATGACATCAGTACAGAGAGAGAGATATGACATCAGTACAGAGAGAGAGAGATATGACATCAGTACAGAGAGAGAGATATGACATCAGTACAGAGACAGAGAGAATGACGTCAGTAGAGAGGGAGAGAGAGAAGGAGAGAGAGAGAGATGACATCAGTACAGAGACAGAGAGAATGACGTCAGTAGAGAGAAGAACATATGACATCAGTAAAAGAGAGAGAGATATGACATCAGTACAGAGACAGAGAGAATGACGTCAGTAGAGAGAAGAACATATGACATTAGTACAGAGAGAGATATGACATCAGTACAGAGAGAGATATGACATCAGTACAGAGACAGAGAGAATGACGTCAGTAGAGAGAAGAACATATGACATCAGTACAGAGAGAGAGATAACATCAGTACAGAGAGAGATATGACATCAGTACAGAGAGAGAGATGACATCAGTACAGGACAGAGAGAATGACGTCAGTAGAGAGGGAGAGAGAGAGAGGGAGAGAGAGAGAGAGAGGGGGAGCAACTAGAACTCCTAACGGAAAAGAAACAGAAAAGGCACACAGGGCATCTGTTAACTGCGACAAGAGTAAAAAATCCATTCCAAGCACCTGTAAGTGATGACAAAAAAAAGAGAGAAAGCCAACCTGGAATCCCACTGATAAAGACAAGAATTAGAGAAAGTTACTCAGAACTCACATGAAAGACGACAGAAAGAAGAGAAAGTTGGTGAGAACCGCTGATGACAAAAATAAAACCCAGGACTCCTGCTAATAACTACAAAGAAGAGACAGGAGGCCAACCAGGGCTCCTGTTGATGTGGATAAGAAAGTCACAAAGCCAATTAGAACTCTTTCTAATGACTAAAACAAAGAAAAAGAATGGCAACTCAAAATTTGGGTGAATAACAACAAGAAAGAGAGAATGACAATGAAAACTTTTGTGAATGAAGACAATAAAGAGAGGAGGTCAGACAGATCGTTTCTTACTGACGGCATGGAGGAGAGAAGCGCGGTCAGAATTCTTGTCATTGGCAACAAGAAAGAGAAAGCCAACTTGAGCTTTTGTCAAAGACGACCGGAAGAAGAGAAAGCCAATCGGAAAGTCTGTAACTGACAAGGGAGAAAACCAAATGGACTTCCTGTCAAAGACGACTGGAAGAAGAGAAAGCCAATCGGAAAGTCTGTAACTGACAAGGGAGAAAACCAAATGGACTTCCTGTCAAAGACGACTGGAAGAAGAGAAAGCCAATCGGAAAGTCTGTAACTGACAAGGGAGAAAACCAAATGGACTTCCTGTCAAAGACGACTGGAAGAAGAGAAAGCCAATCGGAAAGTCTGTAACTGACAAGGGAGAAAACCAAATGGACTTCCTGTAAACAATAAAAAGGATAGAAACGCAGTCTTAATTTCTGTTAGTGGCAAAAAAGAGAACGAAATAAAAACAAACAACTAGAATTTGGCTTACTGACGATATAATAAAACAGGATGCCCTTACCAAGCACATGTTTCGACTTAACAGATGCTATCATTTACAAATACTCGTGGAATATAATGACAAAACGAGTAACGGATTCCTGTAATTATTCATAGACTGGAAGAGAAATGTCATTGTTATCTATTTAAACTCAGACGCTCAACCCAATCAGTCCAGACGTCTATCACTGGACTACCGCATTTCCCACATCTTTGTATAAATTATGATAGTTTTCTATATCTCTGTTAATTAAATATTATCTGATGAAAAATATAATGAATAAAACAGGTAATTATTACAGAATTTTTTGTAGTCACATCGTGTGCTTTTTCTGAAAACGCTTTTTTCTTTTGGATGACGTAAAGACGTCATGGAAATAATCACGTGGGGATTTTGTTTTGCACTCATATAATTAACAGGTGGAGTGTTTTGCTAATGAATATATATTCGGAATAATGTAATAAATTTTATGAATAATTTTGTAGGAAGTTAACCTTTTCTTAGACAAAGCTGACTTGCTTTCTGATCAAAAGATTCACCAGCTTAACCGAGTTTACCTGTAGAAAAGAACTGACTTTGGCTTCACGTGACCTTCGCGTGACGTTTTCCCTTCCATTCGGGCAGGAAAACGATGTATCGAAGCAGTTATGGACACAGCGATGGACTTCGTGGCTCACATGCTAAGTTATCCCATTCACCTCCGATTTTCTTACTGTGGCAACATATTCCCGGCACCGTCGCTTTGGAGCCGGAATTATCTCTTCTTCTTTTAAAAAATAAAAAAAGTCAGCGATCTGCGGTTCTCTCTTTTGTGAAAGATGCTATATTTAAAAACAACAACAACAACAACAAATTGTGGAGCGAGTGGCAGCGCTTCGGGTATACTTATCAGGGATGGAGGCTGTTACATCGCAGATATAACCGACCGAAGGACTTCGAAATATCTGACCCACTCGTGACTCTTCGGAAAATTTTAAAGATGGCCGAGATTAAGACCCGTCGTGTGTACTCTGGTGCGGACGCTGTGCATTTCAATAGCCACCTGGCGGGAGTTTCCTGAACTATTAACGATCTTGAGCACGAGTGAAAGTCAACATATTTTTTTTTTTTTTGGCCATCCAGGGTTATACAAAGCCTACGTACAATTCCAGTCTGACTTAGCGCTAGAAAATATTATTTTAATAAAAAGAACGAATTCCGGTTAAAACGTGCATCGATCGACCGCCATCTCGTTTTTCTGGAGTTCTTACTTAAGTTCTCCATGTAGTGACTTAATTGGTCTATACTAAAACAAAAGCTATTCACGAAACTAGTCGAAACATCGTCGTTACTTCACCTTTAATAGTTGACATGTGAAACCGAAAACCATCTCTACTTAGTATTTACATGACATTTACTCCCTTACACCAATATCAAGTAAAGTAACTTTATTTCTTTGTCAGTTTTAAAAGGCGACCTTTCCTGCCCCCCCCAAACTGAGATGTCTTCCTGGAGGAATTGACTAATGTATGAAAACCTGCCTGTACCTGTCTGCAGTCAGTATACCTCCGATTTTATTCAAATCTCCGACACCCTTGGCTAACATGCAGCCCTACCTTTGTATTAATCCACTTCTATGTTTTGCCGTAAGTAGTGTACACTGTCTGCTATACCGGTCTCTGGTCTATCTTCGAACACCGTAGATTATTGCCAAACAATTTAAACTTTGACTCATCTGTAAACAGCATCTTCCTCCAAGTTTGACACCACTTCCTGCTGATGTCCATCTTACTGTCCCTGTCCTTGAGGAAGAAAGTCCAACATCCGTGCTTGCAGTTAGATCATTTGCAAGATCTCTTCTAGTTCGTCGTTTATCCCCTATGAGGGTTTGGATTTCTTTTACCGCGTGCATTGTCAAAAAGTATCAGTTTCGCGTATCCTCCTCCGAGTCTTGCATACATCATTTTTCTGAAATATGAAGTCAGGCCACAGTCTGCTACATGGAGTAACGTTCACAAGCTAAGACTTTGATTTATCTATGCCTCTTATGTGATATCCCCCCTCAAAGCCACAGTATTCACATTACACTACTATCGCTGCCTATTCTTCTATAGTGTGAAATTTTTCTAACTGCTTGCTTGACAACCAATCACAGTGAGCTATACCAACACGTGACTGAACTACGCAACATTGCTTGCTTGACAACCAATCACAGTGTGCTATACCAACACGTGACTGAACTACGCAACATTTCATTTTTACATGTGAAATGCTATTATACCACGTGTTATCTGCACTTAATACCCAGTTTTTCTATAACTATTTCTAATACTATATATATATACATTCACGTTTACTTGTTTTCAGTTATTTACAGAGACATGTAACATTCATCAACTTACGTAAAAATATTTGTTTTTCATAGTGAGACATTAACCAGTATATATATATATATTTGCCTTTCATCGTCTCGCCATTAAGCAGATACCGCGACTCGGTGATACAAACCGAAGAAAATTGCCTTCTTTATTGTTTTAGATTGCGCCGGCATGTAAGATTGGAAGTGATCACGTGACCACGTGACCCGCTAAGTCTTCTCTTTCTTCTTTTTTTTTTGTTTCCCGTGCCGTTTGGCTCTGGTTTCTTGGAAGAGAGACAAGACCAGGAGAGCGACGCGGGGAGTGGATTACCTTTAGAGCAGATTGAATAAATTACCTTTAATGATCGGTCGGTAGCGTTGTTTGAGCGAGGTTAGCGAATCAAATTGACAACCATTTATTTAAAGGTGAAGGGGTTATGCTTTCTTAACATTAATAAGAAGTTTCGTCTTCTGTCGTAATAATTTTACACTGTAAAAAAAAAACGATTGTAAAACCTGCAATATGTATTATTATTATTATTATTATTATTATTATTATTATTATTATTATTATTATTATTATTATTATTATTATTAACGTCATATACGCAATGAAGTCTCTACTTTCAAAGACCAAATGACGTCACAGCAAATTAATGAAAACTCAGAAGTTAGAAAATTAGAGTTGTTTTGTGAAATTCGTCGGCTTAAAAGGATCGGATTTTCTTGTGTAAAAGTTTTACTTATGTTTCAGTTTACTTATTAATTTTTTAAACTAAAGCCTCATCTGGTCGTCTGTTAATACATTGCGATGGAAACGATTACACTGTAACAAAAATGTCGTCTAATTTTGGAGAACGCTGTACCTCTTGTTCTGTATCGATCTTTGTGAAGTGGCAGATTCCTTTTCAGGTCTCGCTCTTGAATATTTACTCCGTGGTGTAAAGCATCGGAAATAATTATACAAACAAAAGAAAAACTGAGTGTAAAAATGGAAAGAAGACAGATGATAGAGCAAACATTATGGTACAGTCACGTGTTGATAGAGCAGCAATCCACCATCTCATTATGGTACAGTCACGTGTTGATAGAGCAAACACCATCTCATTATGGTACAGTCACGTGTTCATATAGCAAACACCATCTCATTATGGTACAGTCACGTGTTGTAAGCAAACACCATCTCATATGGTACAGTCACGTGTTGATAGAGCAAACACCATCTCATTATGGTACAGTCACGTGTTGATAGAGCAAACACCATCTCATTATGGTACAGTCACGTGTTGATAGAGCAGCAATCCACCATCCTATAATTCGGCTTCTTCAAACTAAATGTACGCGCCTTACGTATTTTAGGTTTTGAAAACCCAAAAGTTGATCTTTTTAAAAGTCCGCATAGAAACTCAAATTCTCTCGTACATTTTACACTTCCTGCACATTGTTTCTAACACCCCGAAAATAGTAGACAGTTTTTACTAAGAAAAAAGAAAAAATGCTGTCAGCTTCTACAGTTTATCTTTCCACAGAATGGGTTTTAACCGGAAACAGTCTTGGTCAAAGATGCTTGGGGCTCTATCAAATGCCATACGTAAACAATATTGATATTCAAATTATTGCAGGTAATTACTCTATCCTCCTATGACCACACCTTTGGAAGACATCTTATTGGGGGGAGATCAATCTTCAGAATCTTGGCTAAAACGTGGGGGATAACTGGGCTACCAGAATCCCATTTTCCAACACTAAGTCTGCCTAACTCGGCCGTGATCTCTGTTATACCAGTAAACAATGGCTGGATATGCAAATAATGAATGAACCCACTTTTTCGAGAGTTCGTATTGTGGATCCGCAGTCTGTGTGACACCTTAATGACGTTTCATTGACGTAATAACCTAAACAAAAAGAATGAACGTGAACGCTGACAATAATATATGATATATACAAAACTGTATACCTTTTGCAAAGTGCATGTGCCTGTAGACACTTTCGATATGGCGATATGCGCTAAAGAGAAATTCTACCTGTGGGGCTAAGCCGCCCAGGTAACTTACACGAAAGCAGCAGGAATTATATCTGATTTATTGTAAAATCAAAGAACTCTTTTCATTTTTTTTTTTTTGTTTGTTTGTTGTATTCTGTGTTTCTCCGTAATTTGGATCTTTGTAGTCCAAACTTTAATTGAATGCGTAATTTGATTAAAGTCAGGTGGTCATGTCTGGACGAAGACAAACGTTTGCGTCCGGCAGAATTTATGCGAGCCTTCCCATAATTCAAAGAGGGGGAACTTGCGTAATCGTTTTTCATCTTCTGAAAACTTCTCTACTTTCATTCTACGAGCACCACACTTCTCGGGCCGAGGGCTGTACCTCCGAGACGGGCGTTCGACCTCCGTCTCAATGAACAGCACATCAAGCGTTTCGACCTTAAGGGACAAAAATGCAAACCAAAAAACAGTCACGTGTGAAATGCTTCGATACCTACGGTAAATGACATCTTCCCTTTCTTTTTCAAAAAAAAAAAAAAAATATATATATAAATAAATACAGCCGCGCAAAGTCATGAAAAACTAATTTCAAGTACAAGTGCAATTAATTATGCAAATAGCATCTCATACACCCAGATTTTAACATGCAACATAATGACGATTAAACCACGCGCTTAAGGGAAGTGTCCTTATCTACAAAGCAAAGAATCACGCAGTGAATCGGCTGGGGAAAGTTCTGACATGAACACTATCGAGTAGATGCGCTGTGACACAGGGTACAAGACACACCAACAATATTCAAATTAGTTATAGATTACAAATAAAAATATTGCTGGAGTACGGAATAAAGTCTCGGAGCAGGTGCGTGCGGTAAAGGGGGCTGCAGACAGTGGGCGGAATGGTAATAACTGGGCATGTAGGAAAACGTGCAGGAGCCCACAAGATCCACGAAGCCTTATCTCCACAGCATCAGGTACAAAAGAAACTCAGCAGACTAAGCTATCTTCATCTCTCGCAATATCGGTCGTCAGTTTCATTAGCCAGCGTAGATGCTGCCGGTGCGCTCTCTTGCGTATGTGAACACTCACCCAATCACGACAGGGTAATTGTTCGTTTCTCTGTCACGGTATTGACGTAGTTTGGGCAACTAGAGGCATAACATTTTTTTTATACGAAAGATGATGCCCCTAGCGTACACCGCTTGTGCAGCGCAAAGATGGAAAACGGGAGTCACATCTGCCGCGGCCTGGCCAATTACCGGACGTAAACCGCACAGCGCATGCGTGGCGGAGGGGGGGCTATCTTCCACCGATCACTGCGACAGAGACCAAGAGCCCCGTAAAATCATTTTTCGAGTCTCCCCGATGCAAGACTCTGTTCCACGGGTACCGTCCATCACGTGACAGCACTCTGGGATGCATCGCAAAGTGTTAAACCGGTTAATGCTAGAATAAGTTATTTCAGACTTGGATCTACCCCTCCCACAACCTTCAACATGGTTTCTTCTTGCTGTTCTTCCTCTGCCCGTTGCGTTGGTTCCCTCCGGACCCCCCCAAAAAATCTAAGAAGGGACAGCTTTAGCAGGAATTTTCGTGTTGGCTACAGTTTCCATGGTCGCGCCACCCGCCCGGATAGTGTTCCAGGTCCCGGTCTAGCGGCGGTCGGAGGTGGGGGAAGGGGAAATAATCAACATGCATAAGCGTCAGGAACGGTAACTAATGAACCTGCCCGTAGAGCTTAGAAAGAGTTTTAAAAAAAAAAAAAAAAACCGTCGGTTTGTCAGCGATGAACAACATAATGGCAAAACAACGAACGGGCTCCCAACTCGCTGATCGATTGTGATGAACATAGCCAACGGGGCCTACGCTTGGTGTAAAAATAAATAGATGATCAATCTTAGATAAACTGGGCGAACTCGGCGCTTTTGGAAAGACTGAAGGGTTTGTTCGTCGCGTCAGCAGGGGGCTAATGAGGGCTGAAAGAGGGGCTGGGGAGAAGATGGAGAACAACGGGACCGGCTTGACGGGTTCCGTGTCGCTGCCGAGAGCGCGGACGCGAGTTTTTCTTAGGTGAATTGGCGGTATAAACGGATACGCGCTGTGAATAAGAAGACAAAAGGAACACACAAATATATATGTGTAAGGAAAACACTTCCGAGCAGCGGATCAGAAAGCTTTGAGGGGGAAGGTGGGGATTTGTATTTCAGCTGATTCATAAAAACAACAAACACCTAAATGTAAAGGCTAATGTCGCCTATTAGTATGAATGGCGGCCGACAGTGCGCTGTTAGTGTAGGGTAGGGAATTCAGCTGTAGAGGGCGGTACCTGTTCCAGTAGACTACAGTATCCAACATCAAGGAACTATAGTAGAACACAGCACACTTCTTAGATCATAGGCTCTTTTTATGTTATGAAAGTATGATACTGGATTAAAATCCAGGGTAGTATAGCAGAGTATAGAATGCCTTAATACGGTTCGGACATTGTGTTGCATGGCAGACTCGTACAGCAAAATGCAACTCGGAACACCACAGCATAAAGTAGAGTATATAATAGTATACTACGGGGCTGTGTACTTTAGAATAGTAAAGCATATCATTGTGTTGTGAAAACTATCAGACTATTGTGTTACGCAGTAAAATAAATTTACACAGCGCACAGAATAATACAATTCGGTGCATAGAGTATACAGGCTGTAATTTCAAGTGCGTATAACAATTTCGTATTGTATCACACAGTCCAGATAAGGATGCTGGAGACTAGATAGACAGCCTGGCACGACTCATCAATCTTACCAGGAAATGATACAAACATACGTCTTTCTTCTTGTTTAATTTCTTTTAACATTAAAAAATAAAATAAAATTTTAAAAGTTGGCGTATATTTATTAACACAAAAATTAAAGAGGTTTCAGAATTGTTTTCTCTCACGGAAAAGGCATGATATCTTGTAGAATTAAAAATTAGTCTTCGTGCAGATGTCTTATTGCGTGAGTGTGAGTGTGAATGAGTGTGTTGGGGGAGTGAGAGAGAGAGAGAGAGAGAGAGAGAGAGAGAGAGAGAGAGAAGAGATGGAGAAGAGAGAGAGAAGTGGAAGGAGAGAGAAGAGAGAGAGGGGGAGACTACAGAAAGAGAGAGAGATAGGAGAGAGAGGAGAGGCGAGCTGGCGAGAGAGCGAGGAGCGAATCGTGGTGAGCTCAAGCGAGTGTTGTAGTGAGAGCGAGAGATCTGTCTCGATCGCTTGGAGAGCTCGAGCGCGCTCGCGCGCGCAGCGCGCGAGAGCGAGCTCTCGCGCTAGAGACCAACGAGCTCTGGAGCGAGCGAGCTTTTTACTCATCTCGGTCGCGCCGCGCGCGAGAGCTGGTTCTCGACCTCGCTCGCGAAGCTGCGCTGCGCTCTCGGCTCTCATGGCTCTCTCGCGCTTCGCGCGAGGTTGTTTCGCTCCCCGCGCTTTTGTTGTGCGCGCGCTACTCCGTTACTCTCGTCTGCTGCTCGCGTCTCTCGTCTCTTGTTTCTTTCTCGAGCTCTCGCTATTCTATCTCTCTCTCGCTCGCTGACGTCCGTCCCTCCCCTACTCTCGCTCGCAGTTCGTCATCGCTTGCTCACGCTTGTTCCTCCACTTGAGCCGTCTCTGCTTTATGGTTTTCGGGCAAGGTTTTCGTTGACGGGAACTATAACGTTAGCGGAAACTGATAACAAACCGTATAAACTGTTCAGAGAAGTAAACAGCTGCAGCTGTGGTCCATTCTGTTACGATCCTGTTCCGGATTCAGAACACCGAAATCCCTGCAGGATATTTAATTTTCTAGGTCAGTGACCTTAACCTGTGTAGAGAGACCCCTGGTGGGAGGCGTGAAAATAAATGAGACTACAGAACTAAGAAATTCGAGCAAAAAATGTTTTTTTTTTGAAAAAAAAATTTTGGAGCTGAGCAACGATTACTTAATTATTATTATTTTTTAAAGTGGAGTTACTGTACAAAATGCCAATAATGATGAAAATCGCATACAACGGGTTGTCCCTCGAGATACAAAGAAAAATAATACATTTCATTTGTATAGAAAAATAAAAAGATCACAGCTAATGTATGAGTCATCATTTAGTAAAAGTCACTGACAGAGTTGCGCCTCCTTTCCTGGACGGAGCTCTTCAGCGCCCCGGCGACACGTCCATCAGAGCCAGACGGAGATCACCCTTTACAGGCGATGGTCCATTTCTGTACCTGGCCGTTAGTGCAAAAACGTCTCGAGAAATTCCGATTCACGCAGAAAAGATCAACCATAAAAAAAAAAAGAAGGAGAATTTATTTCCTCCCGAAACAAAAACTAGGATCGTCTACGGATAACTTCAGGCAGGTCTCGGTTGCTTAGTTGCCGAAGTGTAGAATCTCGAGATAATTCTGTCAGACGCCTCAATGCCGTGACTTTGACAACAGGAAAATTCTCGTCGAAATGCCGTATCACCTGGCGCAGGTATTCTCGAATCATTACCGTCAGTTCTTGTTCGTGTTCGCGCCAATGTCTAAAACACTTGTTGAACAGACGGACTATAAAACTCTTTCTCTCCCCTCCCCATTCTGGACACTTTTGTACCATAGCTATAATTTCTGTTTGAACGCTTCGCTTTTCAACTCGCGCCGACAACACGTCCATATTTGGTCTACTCCGCTTCTCCAAATGAGTCTGTAAAAGATGATAAATTTTCGTAGCGAAGCCGATGAATTTTCACGGCGCATTTCGAAGAATCTAGCATCTTTTCTCTTAGAAATGCCAGCTCACTTCCGTATGAAGCGAAGGTGGTTGTCTGTGAGCTGATCTCATCTCGCCATGCATTCCAGCAAACAACTGAGAGTTTTCGAGTCGGCTTTCGATTTTACAAAAATATATATTATTTTGACGGCTTTGTTCAAAACTTCTCTTCGATTTCTCTGGCAGATTTTTTTACAACTCAAAGATTCGGGATGAATTTATCGATGGATCTACCTCAGAACCTTAGCTGTCTTAGGCTGGACGCAGGTAACTAAGCCACTGTTTGTTTGTCTTTTGTCCGCACGTAGCTTTGGCTCCATCCGTAGAAATGCGCACTCACTGTAACCGGTCAAGTTGTGGATCACTTGAGCATCTTCAAAAGTTTAATACAGTTCTTCATCTGTCGCTCAATCGGGTACTGACCAGCATAAAAAAGGCATTTTCTTTTTTTTCCCATTTTTTCATAGATTCATTTAATATGCACCGAATAGAACAGTAAAGAAGGACAAACTCCTGCAGTCGGTAGACTCATCAGGTTGAATCGGAAAGAAGCAACTATTAAGAATTTTCTCAAACAGTTGATCTTCGACATCTTCAGATGCCGCGGTTAACAGATTTGTTTGACAGCGGAACAGGTTTGATTCCGTCTGCTGCTTCATTCTCCCAGAACTGTTTCAATAATGGCCGCAGTGCTCCGAGGAATTAGACCGTTCCTTGTATTTTTTTTTGATAACATCGGATACGTTTGACATCACAGAATTTTGCCGAGAAATAGATCGTGATTCTCGTTATCTATTTTGGAAGAGGGCTTTGTTTCCAAACACCGGTGCAACTTAGAAGAGACTTCATACTTCCTCCTGCCAAAACCCGAGGTTTGCCGTCAGGGCAGGCGAATCCCAGTCTGGTGTATTTATGGCTACATTGCGCTTTCTTCGGTTCGGCATTCTTGAAGAACTGCTATTTCCGATCCAGCAGTCCTTTCCACTACAAATCTGTCTCTGGCTCCATGCGAACAGTTTGGCAACCACTCTCTTCCGAGCTCCCTCCGTGTTGCCTACCAACGGCTAGATTTGACAAGCTGAGCTGCGCGGCCAGGGAACGGGCCCCTGTTCTGAAGTGGGCACTCAGCGAACCGGGGCGGTTGGGTGAGAGCTTCAGCGAATGGAATTTCGGTGTATTCCTATCTGAGAGATCTCTTGCAACGCGGTCCGATATTATCTGGTGTCCATCGACATGCAAATGTCAGAAAGACAGACGGCCATTACCGTCGACTGTTTTGGAACCGGCGGATCTGATGTGGAAAGTTGCTGATGGCGTCGGCGGTATAGCGGATCTAGGCCGGTTGGCGCTTCCGGTTACAGCGGATGGCCGTCTCCGCCACTAGTCGATGGCGGCATCTTCTATTAATGTTTATGCCAATCAGCGTGCGGCTGCGCCACTGCATGCGCTTTGTAAATAGCGAATTTCTACATCCAGCAGAATGAGTAAATAATTAAAGACAACTTCTCTCTCGTTTGTTCTTAAAATTAAATGCGCAATTATTAAATTTTTTTAATATCTTCACTAAAAATATCCAATAGAATAATGTGCGATAGTTGGACTGTCTCTATAGCAACGCCATCAATACTTTCCCCATCTTCAAATGTCGTGTACATTTAGAAAAGTGGTACAATGTTTGCTATTTATTTATATTTTGCTAAAACATTTCGGCAGTTAATGGAGTATTGGAGAGACAGGATAATGGCGTGCGTGATGTACCTTGCGTGGGAACTGGAAGGTACAGTAGTCATCACAAGTATTACCACACACACACACCCACAACCACACACACACACACCACACACACACACACAACACACCACACACCACACACACACCACACACTCACTCACACACAACTAAACTTATTCAACAAGATTTCGATGAATTTCATATTTATAAGATTGATAAAGATTAGATCCTTGCAAACGGTACAGCTAAATATGTAGTACATTGTGATTTAGAGATATATGCATAAATGTCATCTCGTAAGTGTTTTATATTACTCCCTTAATAACCACACGAGCGTAGTTCAGGTTATCCGGACCTGGATCATTGGCCAATCGCAAGAATGGAGATGGAGAGAGAGAGAGAGAGAGAGAGAGAGAGAGAGAGAGAGAGAGAGAGAGAGAGAGAGAGAGAGATGGAGAGAGAGATGACGAGACACAGAGAGAGAGATGACGTCAGAACAAATGGAGAGAGAATGACGTCAGTACACAGAGAGAGAGATGACGTCAGTACACAAGAGAGATGAGAGAACATGACGTCAGTACAGAGAGAGAGATATGACGTCAGTACACACTAGAGAGAAGATGATGTCAGAACAAAGAGGAGAGAGAGATCACGTAAACTGGCTAAATACCACGTGCGATCTGTACTTATCAGAGAATAAACCCGTGACAGCATCTATGAGAAACAAAATAAGAGTCACATAGTAGTAGTTTACCAACTTTTCTTATTCCATTTAAGGACTCTTGGTAGAACTTCTTACCGGATGCTTCTAAATTGAAGAAAAACGACCGGCGACCTCCTTCCAACAAAAAAAACAACAAACATTTATACAATTTTAGAAAATAATATCTCAAATATTCCATTATTTATTACATTTTACTTTAACATCTTGGTTCATAGTTATGTTTGATCAACTGATAAATTATAAAAGCTAATTCTAAGCATTCTCAAGAAATGATTGCCTGTCTCTAATGTGTTCAAATAACTTCAGTCAGCTTCCGAAACTTAAGTCTCCCCCCTCTCACTTTAAGAATTCTATGGAGAGATTCTCATAAAATTACCAAACGATTTCAGGCTGGATTTTGCCAGCCTTCAGTATTTCTAACAGCAATATCAATTAATAAAGATAATGTGACGCGATCAGAAACTCTTACCTATTCGAAAGTCTTCGGAATAGAGTCTCTCCAACTGTCTTTTTTTTTTTAGGATTTTGTAAAGACACGAAGGTTTACCCAGTTTTTTTTTTTAGTTCGGAAGAACCAACAATTAACGGCTTTGAGGGGCGGGTGCAAATTCTTTTGGCTATCTACGTTCGGCGATGCTAAAGGTCAGACGTAAAACGGCTCGTCAGAGGTCAGGGTTAGAAAAAAATAGAATACCTAAATGAAGTAACAGAATGCAAAAGGTTATATCAGATCGTCTTAGCTGTAGTTATAATAATATTGGCATAAATGAGCAAAACATGTTAATTACCCCGCGGGCCTTCTATAAGGTAGAATAGCTTCAGACCTCCATCTGATAATAACCGCACAAAGCTGTATTATTGTGATGGGATGAGACCTTGATATAAATACCACACAATAATTACAAGAACAACGCATAAATATGGATTATTAAATACGAAAGGAGCCTTTTGATTATATATTTATCTAAGCAAAACAACAACAAAAAAGAGTAATTCGCCATTGTTCAGTAAATAATTAACAAATAGATGATCCGTGCCGCAATGTTTGACAGCTATTTCTACTGATGGAGGGGGGGATGTAGGATTTACGGAAAGCAGTCAAGTATTCCTTATTATTTAATTCCCTCTGCGATCTTTCCATAGGCGGTTAAACTAAATACGCCCCGATGTTGCTTCTTTAAATCCGAGTTACCCTCTTCCAGCTGCCGTGCCGGTTCTTCCGTGGGCTTCCGCCCAAGAGAGGCTGTGACGTCACCACGCTTAAGAGGACCGCAGAGGCTCCTGATAATTAACGGCCACTTGGGCGGGGTCAGACAGATCGCTGGGGAAGAACTCCCCCCCCATCCCCCCTTTTTTTTTCTTTTTTTTTTTCGTGTGACGACATAGATTATTCATCGAGGGAGGCAGGTCTCCAGCGACGGAGTGACTACGGCAGCCTGAACCAGTATATTTTACCTGTTGTCGTCTGTATAATAATAATATAAATAATAATAATAAAATAATATAATAATAATAATAATAATAATAATAATAATAATAATAATAATAATAGCTATATAAGAACATAAACCCCCGGTGTTCGCTATTTACTGCTGGATTTCCGATGGGGCGAGAGGGAGAGCGTAATGGCGGATACCTGGAAAGGAATAGTTTTTCAACGGATTAACAAAAAAAAGAAGAAGCAAACATTGACGATGACGAGGGAAGCCATAAGTTAGGTGGGATTTGACCGGATGGATTAGCAGCTCGTGATCTTCGCAGGATGAGGACGAGCGGAACAAGGAAAACCGCAAAAACGGACAGGCGTGACGTCACCGCCTACTGCAGCATCCGTGCATAACGCTTGCACGTGTGTTGCAGGACGCATTGGATACGATCTGTTTCCGTCTGCTGCCACTGATGGGAAACCGCGGGATATCGGTTCAAAGTTGCGACAGAGAGCCGGATAATCGACTTCTCCTCTCCGGCGCGCGCGTTCGCGCACACACCACACACACACACCACACACGCGCGCGCGCGCGCCCTACTTTATCGGGAGCCACACCGACTCCCTATCGTTCGTCATAAACTCTTTTTAAAAATTTTTTTTGAGATTAGTGAGTAAGAAGGAGAAGGGGGAAAAAAAACCATCACCGGCGACAGAATTGATCGGCAGTATAGCAACAGATGTTCATTTCTCTTTGTGTGGTGACCACGTGACCTGGCGCGCGCGGCATCAATCACCTGTCAGGTCGGTGGGCGCTAATCTTTTGCCATTTGTTCGCAAATTCCTATCGTTATTTTTCTTCTCATTTCTAACTTTTTGTGCAGGTTCGGGTGGTGGGGGGCATCTGTTGTTCTTTGATGCCCCCTCCCCGCTGAGTGACATTTACGAGCACAACCGTCGCCAAACAAAAACGTTTTCTACTTATATACGAATACACAGTATGGGAAATAATTATGGAAGCGCAGGCAGGCCGATGCACAAATAATTAGTAGCTGTAAGCGAGAGACTATAATATACACACAGTTTATTACTACAGAAAATATACAAACACAAGAGTAATACGTTGCAAGTGAGCCCTGACCGTTGTACGGGGCCGCGCGCCTTGTTTCCGTGCTCCCAGCAGCCTCTCGGTGTCTGACTGCGGGGTATTGGTCCAAACATCCGGCAGCACTTTCCACGATTCACCCAAGGTGTTTGGCTGCCGGCTGGATTCCTCAGTAGCCATGTTAACTTGAGATAGCCTCAGCGGTGTTCGCGTCAGGGCTGCAGGCCAGGATATCTCTGTGAGGGTTACCCCGGCCTCTTTACGTTTCTGATAGCTTTCCACCCCATTCGCTGTAACCCTGATTCGGTGCCATGTTGGAAGATTAACCCCAGACCGGCGGAGTGGCGGCTTGATGGCCGAATAGCCTGACCGAGCCTGTCGGGAGTCAGCACATTGTGAATTTCACAGAGATCTTCTACGCCCCTTGGCTGACACGCAGCCCCAACAGTTCTACTGATCCAAACGCTTCACTGTAGTTATTGTGCACTGACTGTTATACAGCTCCCGGGCCCGCCTGCCCTCGAACGATCCGCCGCCGATTATTCCCGAACGGTTTACAGTGAACTACGGTCCCGGTCTGGTCCATCCAATCCCCACTACTTCATTTATGCTGATCAGTTCAGCCTCGCCGTTTGATGCCTCTCTTCAGCAATGGCTGTCGGGAAGCTGGACAACCACTGGGGCCACTTTGCGCTAATGTCTATCTTACTGTTCTCGAACCCATCTCCCCCACATCATCGCCCGCGCTTGAAGCCAGATCACTTATTAGCTCGTTGTCTTGGGTACTTGACATCCCGTCTGGATGGTTTGAGCTTTCTTCCTCAACCGCATCTATCGTCAAAGGATACCATCTTTGCGTATCCCCCTCAGAATTTTCCGTACAGCTCTTAATGAATCGTGGAGTGGGGCTGCTGCAGCTTGCCGAGACTTTTATTTATATTTCCCTGTCACGTGATACTTCCTGTCTGGAAGCTGCGGCATTCACCGCACTGCACGGATATCACTGCCTGTACTCCTACAGTGTGACAACCAATCACAGTGCACTATATCAGCATGTGACCGTACCATGGGTAATTTCCCATTTGCGCGCGAGTGGCCATTCTATCACGTGATATTTCCCATTTTATGCCCGGTTTTTCTTCTGTTTCCATAATTATTTACAATAGTGTGCATTCACAAAATAAGTGCCGCCCGCCATTATTACTAAAGAATAGAATGGAACGCAGATTTTATCGACACTGACCAGTTGCGCGCAGATCCCGTGATCGACCAGACCCAAGCAAGCGTCGTGCGGGACCCAAGTGAGTTATCCCCCCTTGCGAATAGCTCTTATGTAGAAAACATTTTTGCAGTTGTCGTGTTTTGTATAACAAGGACACTTTATCTTCCCGGTAGAAATCCCCTTAGGTAAGGAATAAGTAATTTCTTGAGTGAGAAATTAAGATACGTAAGCGAAAATTATTCTCCCCCCCTCTTCTTTATTTAGCAGCCGCAGTCGCCATTTCCGATTAACAGGTGTCTACTTATACTAACCAACGGCGGATCTTTTTATTGGCCGCCACGGCGGGCATCCGGTAACTCGGACCCCGATCACAGAGTTTTTCCCCTGTAAGTTTACGAAAAGCGCTTGATGTCTCCCAATATGGATTCGTCCAGCGCCCGCGCCCAACCTAGCAACCGAATGCGGCGACAGAAAAGCTTGCCAGTATTATGAGTAATCGGTGCAGGGAAACCGGGGAGTTCGGAGAAAACTATCGCGTAACCGGGAGAGATAGAGAAATCACGTCGCAGCGGACGCACGATATTAACGTAGGGTTATGTCGGGGTTCGAAATGTTTTATAGAATCGGTTGCCTTCTAATGGTGCGCTAAGAATGGGGGTGGGTGGGGCATATAGTTATTCGTAAAAAGAAACAAGATCTCTTGGAGAGCATTGAAACAAGCGCCGTTTGTCTGGGCGGTCACCTTTAGATAGACGTAACCCGAACGATTCTGCGTCCCCTGGTTGTCTCTTATGTACGCACAACCAGTGAATGCAGCAGTGCTCGTAACGAACTGGCGATTTGACTGACGAATTATGTGATTTTACTAGACCGAAACAACGCAGAGGCCATTACGTATGGACCATTGTACTCATGCCCATATCGTATGGCCTGCCCCACTTCTCGCTAAGCCCTCTCCATTTCCTTCTACTTGGTGTTAAAATTCATAGCAGTTTTCTGCTCTGAGTCTCTTCCGATCCAGTGAGGAATATAAAGCCGAGAAACAAATGACTGCGCGGACTATTCATCACCGTCATCTTCTCAGTACGATGCAATAAATTATCATTGGGATTCATAACTGCTTTGGATTCGGTCCACGGGCAGCCCCATCGGTTGGTCCTCTGCGGCTTTATGCGTTCGGGTTTCGTGCCGACCGCCCACAGACCGTCAACTTCGCGAGGTGAACGGGTTAGGAGCAGCGCAGCGGCCGTATCGTGTTTCTGGGGTCGGCGAACCGGACTTCGAATACTAACGACTTCTGCCGACGGTTACGCGAAACGGGATACGGAGGGGAGTTCGGAGTTTTTCGATCGCGTAAACTACTAATAAGAAATAAAGACCTGATATCTTTGGTCCCAGCGGGGGCTGGTTAATAGACGTTATTATACATCAGTTGGTTAATACGTCACGTCGCGAATGCGAGATCTCTCTCTCTCTCTCTCTCTCTCTCCCCTCGTCTCTCTCTCTCTCTCTCTCGCTCTCTCTCTCTCTCCTCTTCGAGTCCCTCTCCGCGGCATGCACGGTGGTCGCAGAAGACTTCCCCTGCTCAGGCCCTCCTGCAGGCCAGCCGCAGCTGCCAGGTCGGATTGCTTTCCCTCCATCTACGTACGTTCGCACTGTAGTGCTTCAGTCTTTGACACTAGACAAATCGACACGTTTACATGCGAGCAAAATTATCACGAGGCTATTCAAAATTTCTGCTTTAGCTGACTTTTACTGTGAGTGCCGAGGAAGCAGCAGGCAATTTTCCTTCCTGTTGTGATGATACGCGGCGTTTACTGTCCGCAATATTTAGAGAAGCTTTTACACAGTCGCTGTTGTGACAATGGAGAATGGATCGTGCAATACTTTTACCCTAAGGGGCCTACAAACACAAAGTCACGCCATTGAGAAAGGCTGAGGTGATATTAAATATATTTCATCTGTTTTTAAATAAAATATTTTTTAAAAAAAATTAAAAACGTGAACAAGCAGCTGCGAAAAGCGATTATACATCTGGGACCTTCCGTATCTCTACGGGATCATCCTGAACCTCCCGAAAGATCACGCGCGTTCACACGTTGATGGTCTCGTGGACATGTCCGAAACGTTCGACTGTTGCCCCGTTATTTGTCCAACCAAACGTTTATCATACTTATCTCTTTGTCCGCGCTCCTCAATCGTCGATTTAACCTACGTGGCCCGGTCTACTAACACAAGGATTGGGAAGACGTTTCATCTTGCGCTGGGAGGTGGGTGTGTCACGTGAGCCATCACGTGACCGCGAAGAGACAAAACCGAGATATGCAGCCAGCTAGCTAGCAGCCATTATTAGACTTGCCAGTCTGGGTGTGTTTTTGTAAGTAATTAGGATTCTGGAACATACTTTGAACACGTGATCCACAGATGGTGGTCGCGAACCCGATCCCGCACGATCATGTGACAGACATGGTGGATAAAAAAGCTGCTATTTTTTTTTTTTTTCTGTTTTTCAATCACGAGATAAATTTTTGGTAATGAAACAAACACATCATTTGTTGTCACAAATTCACTGTCAGTATCGAACGTTGGCGGAATTATTTGTTACCCTCTAACAACAGGCACAAAGTCCAAGAATATCGGAAAGTGCCACCTTTTGGCACTAAGATTTTCCACCCCCTCTATTTCCTATGTTTTTTGTAGCGGCTCATCTCTAGGAAGGCAGATAAAGTGAACGGACCAGAAAACGCAAAGCAAAAGAATTATCCTGTTTGGTACGATTCTCATACAACCTGTCGTGTTTTCTCAGCAGAAGAACATTGAGATGTTGGAAAGAATCCATCTTGTTTTTTTTTTTTTTTCTTTTCCCTTCTTAGTCTTGCTGAACTCTTCGCACTCGAATAGTTCATCGGGAATAAATAAATCGGATTTATTTACTTTAGACGATCAAAGAGAAAGCCTAGCAAGGGATAAAGGTATATTTTAAAGATGTATTCACCCGCTACCGCCAACCAACTAAAGTAAAAACCCAGAGATCAGAGGATAATCCTAAACTGGCTACACGCTCTTTAAGGCGATGGCGAATCGTTCGTAATGGAACCGTTTGCGAGCAAGACGAATTATCCGCAGCAGAAGTTAACACCGACAGTTTTCACTGTCCCAAACCGCAGCGGTAGAGATCTTTCTTTTTTAATGCCGAGGGTGGGGGCCTTGAATAAACTGTAGCGATCAGTTAAATTGAGACTAGAACGATACACGCTTGCATTGTGTAGCTGAGGTAACTCCCAAGTCCCGGGGGGGGTGTGGCTGTATGAAAGTTGCGACATTATAATAAGACGACCCCTGACAACCGTTCGCGACCTACACGGACGTCGAACGGATACCGTATAATCGCTGAACGATTGCCCGTCGGCGAATAAATCTTTACCCTAGTAACAGATCGTTTAATCTAATCTCCCATTCTCCTTTTCACCTATCCCCGGTTACTTACGATACCGGCAAGCCCTTCGACAGCCTCTGAACGGACCCTGATTACAACTTCGAGTATCGGTGACGTGAGGCGGAATCGATTATCGTTATCATAACACTGCGACGACGGTGTATTTCAATACCCCGACGTGCTGAGAATATCATCATTATCTTCGTTTGTTATTGTTCACTGATGAGAAATCTAATTGAATTCTATCGATTGGATAGACCGTGACAATAGCGCGCCCCCTTGCGGTCAGTCGGACGTCTTCTTCCCCGCTATTTCTTTCCTTTTCTTTTTCGCCACCCGTTTCATCAGGGTGAGTTCATCAGCCTCCCTCGGCTCCATCTGGGGTCAGCCGTTCTCGTCCTCGCTGGTCGTCGTCATTCTGTCTCGGGTGCGATGACGATCATCCGCCCTAAATATAAAAAAATACTGGATTTTGGGGGGGGTTAAAGGGACAATCAACGAGAACGAGTTCTCGTGACTCGATTTCGTCGTCAGCCAGTTTACGTCCGTTGTTGGTAACTCGATGTTTGGGAATCGAAAAGGAAATTTTACAAGGTTCGCCCCGGTCGGGATTTTAAAGAAAGGCAAGAAACGTTCAGCCTCAGATCCCAGCCAGTCGTTTATCGT